>APFE030846351.1:58328-102320 GCA_000404065.3 Pinus taeda
ATGGAAATCTTGAGTTTTCCAATCTCCGCTTCTAAACTGAATGGTTTTTCCAATGAGTTCTTGGCGTTGACAGTGGAAAATTTCTCTTTTTTAGGCATACTCTCTATATTTTCCTTTGGAATGTCAATGTCATGATGTATGACAGTTTGTGGTATTTCCGTTTTGGGAAGATTTTTAGGAGTGCTATTCAGATCTTCTTTTGGGGAGGAGGGAGGTAGAGGCCGATCAACAGGAGAGTGTGTGTCTGTTACATCCTCCATAGTTACCTGATGAGGGTTTGGGATGGAGTTGTTAGCTGGTTGATTGACGGTGATATTTCCTTTACTTCTGTTGAGCTGTTTGGTATCTTTTGTTCTGCTAGATGGGGGAACATCAATGGTCCTTGTTCTTAATTTGTATTGCTTGTGTACCTCGTACACAGCGGTATCATAGCCTTGTTTAAAGTCGAAGGACTCTCCCGATTTGGTGTGAAATTGTTTTGCATCAGGATATGGTCGGTCTTCTTCCGTAAGAAAGATTTGTTGTTCATTTTCTGAATCTATCAGGTTCATATGAGTCCCATCTGTGGGCTCAGTGGATGTAGATGCCTCCGCATAGTTTTCTTGAAAAGGAGGCCTAATATCATGGTCGGGATTGGCCCTTCCAACGTTTGTGTTTTGAGTTTTTCTGAAGTTCGGGTTACTTACGGCATTGGGCTGTTGACCCTCCCATGAAGTTTTTCTCTCAACACTGTCTACTCTAACTCCCAGCCTGTAGATGCCACTGATGATAGCATCTAGCTTCTGATCGAAGGCTGAGGGTTCTTCTTTGAAAGTGGTTCTTCTCTCAGTTCTGGCTCTGTTTCTTTTAGCAATTAAATTTGCTTCCAAACTAACAGAAACATCTTGCATTTCTGCAAGGCTTTGAGGGGCTCTTTCCCTTAACTGATATGCCATCTCAGCATCAAAGCCATCCGGGAATTTGTACAAAGCGAGATTAGGTGGAGGTCTTAAATTTTATGTTATTGCATTGTAAACATTGTTAAATCTTTCACAGTAATCCAAAACTGTTTCCTGAGGTCCTCTTTCGATAGTATCATACTCAGATAGTATGTGTAGGGGATCTTTCTTTTTCTCCCATCTATTAATAAATGCCTGGTATAAGGCTTTAGGGTTTAATATGGAATTGGGTGCAAGTGCCCTAAACCAGGTTTTGACATCACCAGTCAAACTTTGAACAAAAATCTTCATTCTTACACTGTCATCATCAATTTCATAACTCTCGAAATAATTCTGCATTTTCTTTGTATGCTGTAGGGCGGTGCAGGAGGTCGTGCCATCAAAATAGGTGATTTTTGACTGGTAGTCCTGAGGCATAGCCTCGGGATTAGCAGGCAGCTGTAAGGGTGCATATCTAGCCATGATGATGGGGATAAGCGGAACAACTAGGGCAGTGGGGATAACAGGAACAACCGGGGTAGCAGGAGTAGTAGTGGTAGTAGGAGTATGGGATGGCGGTGTAGAGGAGCTGCTTGGAGAAGGAGGTGATGAACCAGGGAAACTTGGGGTTGACCGGAATAAAACTTTGACAGGGGTTGGAACACTGCTTGGCTGAACTGTTTCAGGACTCGCAGCAGTTGGGTCTTCTTTTTTCTTTTGTTTTCTAATGATCTTAGGAATTAAATTCGGATTTTCAAAAACAGATGGGCGACTTGGATCAAGATTTGATCGTGTATCACGCGTTTGCTTCTTAGGAGCTAGCTTCTACTCTATTTTTTGGGAACTTTTTCTAAAAGACACAGGTCGACCGAGGCCTTCACAGGTCAGTTTCTTCCTCTGTGGGGCTGCATACTGGTTTAGTGAATTTATCTGAGGAGGTCCCCAGCGGAGTCACCATTATGTTATCGCTCAGGTTGTCCCTAGGCTCCTATAGGGATACGACCGAGGTAACCACAAACAAATATTTGGATTACAGGTTCTAGCCCACCTGCAATCAGAGAGGGCTCTCTCTTAATGATTCAACTTTGTTGATGATTTTAGGCTAGCTTTTGTGTCAGGGGTTTTTTGTTTGTGTTTGGATGGAAGGAAAATGCTTTCAGGCAGAGAGGCAATTTATGAAGTGATAAGTTTCAAACCATTGGGCATGGAGTCATGGGTTAGGATTATCAGTGTGTCTTTCTGATCATAAGAGAAATAATGAAGCAGGATAGCTGCTCATAACACAATCTTCAGACTAAAAGGATGAATGATATGTAAGGAATGAGAGGCACTTGAGAATCTCTTATTTAACTTAACAGAGGGAAAGAGGATCTCTATCTAGGAGCAATGAAGAATCCCTGGATAACTGTCTTGGGTTAAGGCAAACATGAGCCATGTGGAATTCGTATTTATGCTTAAACAGAGGAAAACAAAAAGAAACAACAGAAATTGAGCATAGAGTGTATTTAAACAAATTCTAAGCTAATCTTTCTTTCAGCTGTTTAAGAGCGTAATTCATGAATGAAAATAGAGGTAAGAAGCACTTATTGAGCTATGCACAGCACGAGAATTCCATAATCATTCTTCAACCAGTAAACACAGTGAACAATCCGTTCTCCAAGGCTCATAAGCATTCTTTGATTATAGAAACTTATCAGATATTACAGTGCGAGTCTCTCCCGGAGCAAAATCAGCTAGAGATAGCTTGTTGACTAATAAACCAACCAACCAACCCGTAATATAGTATTCAGGGCTGTCTTTATAGTGCAAATATCTCAAACTATTTATTACAATTGACCTAAAACAGGTTTGCAAAAAGAGCTTTCTAAACCTAAAATTGTGCCAAAATTAAATGCAGGTAAATATCTATTGAATTGTGCCAGAGGTAGCTAGAAAAAAGGAGTGCAATCTGGCCCTTGGAAGCTAGATGCAGTACTACTGGAATAACTTTTCTTTGGTATTTGCAGTTCTGTTCTGGTGTGAGTTTAAATGTGCAATAACCATGATGTGAGAGTTTTGAGTGGCCTCGCCCTCTTTCTTTGACTTTGCTGGAAGGTATTAAATTTTCTCCTGCTTTGGGCCGCTGTTAAGATCTTCGCTGATACTCTTTGCCGCTACATTGATGGTCTCCACCGCTTTCTGATACTATTTGACGTGTTTTCTCTCTGTGAATTTGATCTTATGCTCTTCAATCTCTGTCTCTGGTCTCTTCCTGTCTTCAAATCGGTTTAATTTGGCAAAATCGGTGAATTTCGGGCCTTTTTGGTGCAAAACGGGCCAAGGATTCAAAAGATTCCCTAAAGATTCCCCAATATGGCCTATTTCCCGTAGGGATGCACGATTAGCGCTTTGCGCTAATCGCGCATCGAAAATTGCCTCCGTTTCTCATTTCGGAGCTCCGAAGCACGATTTTTCCTCTTGCGCGAATTTTCAGTTTTTTGGCTGCTGACGTCAGCAGTACGGTGGATGACGTCAGCATGCTGACGTCAGCAGTGGGGTCCTTTGGTACGGATGTGACATCAGCATGCTGATGTCATCAAGGTGACGTGGCAGTACGGCGGGGTGACGTGGACCGAGCGCAGGCAGGGTGAGGTGACGTGGAGGCGACCTGGCAGGATGAGGTGGCGCTCCTGTTATCTGAGGGGAGGGTGGTTTTCCCTGTGCATCGGACCACCTTTGGTACGGAGGTGGTTTCTATCAGGGGCGGGCCGATGCAATGGGAGGCCACCACCTGTCCCGGTGTACGACAGTAAAACCGTCGGACATTGGGTGGTAACCTACCACCGTAATCGGGCGCGGGATGTGATCAAGGACCGTCGAATCTAGGAGAGGAGATCCGACGGTGGACGAGAAAGGGAGATGCGCGGGGTTTAGCAAATGCGTGCGCGTTAAAGGCTTAATTTTTCGCGGCGCGGTGGGTTTTTAACTTTAGAAAATGGGTAAATGTGTTTGCGCGGTGAAAACTTATCAAACAAACATTAATATTTTTCACAGAAGAATGCGCAGGGAGGGTTATTTAGCATTTGGAAAGGGTTCCCTTAGTGTTTGCAAGGGGTCCATACACTTGGGAGTGGAAATTTTTGCAGAGGGAGGGTTCTTACTAAAGTCTAGGTGACTTAGTAATTCCTAGTGAAGTATTTACGGTTATATTTCAACCAGGGGGAGGGGATATTTACATAAGGGGATTATCTACATAGTTTTAGTAGGGGGATGGGGAAAATATAGGGAGTTGAATAATAATGTCAGTAGTTAATATGGAGATGATAAGAAAGCGCTAAGTTTTAGAGATCTTAGGTTTGAAGAGGGGAGATAGAACCTCATAGAGAGAGTATGGATTTTCTTTGAGTGAAGCAGATCTTCACCCAAGCTAATGACATGAAAATGATGAAACTAAGAGGTATCAAGCAGATCTTGACCTCTTTTGGGGAAATTAGTTAATGATTTGGGGGAGATGGAGAAAGGAAGGTTAGTTATGCCTGTTTTGAGCTCTTTCACATAAAACTGCCTGGTGATTGTGTCCTGAGTAGAGATGACACCCTGAAAACATGGAACTGATCAGCAATCAAGATTTTGCAACCTCAAAACTACCTACCCAGCCTACTTACCTAACATTTTTTCTTCTTTTGGTTTGGATGCACTTAGACTTGCAGACCCATCATTTCAATTTTTTCTTTTTTATACCTTTCTATCTACCAACTACCCTTTTTTTTTCCAAGGGCCCAGATTAAGCAGTTGGGCTCCTGTGATTCTCTACCTATCTAAGAATCTGCCAAGATTAAGCTGTTTGGACAGATTTTCATCCTCTATATTCTAAAACGGGAAATTGAAACCTAGGGAGACCAAGATTAAGTTGTTTGGACCTCCCTTTAGCTGAAAAATTGTACAAAACTGGAATAACTTCTCAAAATTTGGAAAGCAGTTAGATGAACTATGAGTAACCTTCTTTGCTTGGTGACTGTTTAGAAAATATGGAGCATTGCAGCATGCAAAGTATGACATATTTGGTCTGTAAAAATGTCAATCATGAAATATGAGTAACCTGCTGCAGCAGGAGGCTAACACCTCCGTTAAGTGATCATCTATGTGTGAAAGAAGTTTAGGCCCAATAAATCTCATTTCATCGATTAAAATGTATTTGACATGAGGAAGTTGTTATTGGAGATTTAGAAGTGATTTATCCTCAAGAGGATGCATTGAAACTAAAGGAATGCATAGGGAAGCCATGGATTGTAATTGCATTTATGTTAAATGTTTGGCAAGGAAATAAACTAGGTTTTTGCAGCATTTTGTGGGATTCTTGTGGTAATGTGAATTAGCATTGTTTTTCCTCTATTATTTCAGTTGATCTTATGTTTATATGTGCCATCATCTCTCTTATTCTGCATAACTAAATGAATCAAGTGTAAAAGGTGGAATTCATTGGTGTTTCAGTGCTCTACCTTGAGGTTTATTTAGTTTTAAATGTTTCTACTATTTGAAGAGGACTCATGACACTTGAATGCCCTCTCCAGCTCCTCACCAGTCTTTAGACTCACCATTACACTCATTTCAAAGTGCTAAAACATTTGCCTACCTAACCTCATAGAAACCTCTGCAAATTTGTGTTGATTTCCCGGACCCAAAGCTGCCTTCCTCATTTGATCCAACAACCAACCATTAAAATCAAACAAAATCCTCTAAGAAATCATACCTAGCCTAAAATTAGTATTCTTATCAGTCATCTCAAGCATTACTTGCCATATTTTGTTTGAGATTGACAAGGAGAGAGCCCTCTCCTGACCTGGTAGGGCTAGCTACCAGGTTAAGGATGGTTTGATGTTACCCTAGACCTGCCTTTCTTAGCCTGAGGTAGATTTAGGTGCTAATAGTTGCTACAAGAAATGCTTACTAACGGCAAAAGGGTAGTTAAGGAAACTAATGATGAGAACAAAAGAAATGTTAATCATGATTTCATTGACTTTAATGTTTGATTGAAGACTCACCATGTTCCAAAGATAGATGTGAGGAATTTTTATGGCAAGGATCTTGTAACACGGATACTACAGATGGAGTGATATTTTGATCTCCATAATGTGCAAAAAACAAAAAAGGTATGCATTGCAACCTTATATTTGGAACCCAATTAGTTTTTATGATATCGATGGCTTTACTCTTGTAAAAAAAAATCACTTGGGAAATTTTTACAGAATAAACGATATCACATTATGAGGATACAAAAAGAAACACATTTTTTAGCTAATTGATAAATCTCAAACAAAAGGGTTCAATTGTGGAGTACATTTAGGACTTCCAAAAATTTAATATAAGGGTAAAATATATTCTAGAGGAGCATAGTTTTGATGTGTTCGTAGGGACTTTAAAAGATAACATCCAACATGAGGTTCACCTTTGGGAACCTGATTCATTGGAGAAGGCATTGAAGTTGGCAAGAAAAATTGAATGCAAAATTATGGCAAGAAGGAAGCCTACCACTCACAACTATAAAGATGGAAGTGTTATTTCCCTTAGCCTTCCACAATCTACAATGTTAACAGTTGGCATTATGATACAGGTGTTGTCCTTGAAGGAAACTCACTTAGATGAAAGATCATAGTACAACATATTAACAACAAAGAATTATAGATCAGACTACAAAGAATGAAGAAAGAGAGGTATATGCAGGTTCACCTTGACCAAGGTGTGTATACACATAGGTTCACTAAACACAAGTAGCATATACACACACATGCACTTTCACAAAAGGAAAAGTGCATATATCTTGGAAAACTAAGTTTTTGGTCCAAGGTATTTGGTCCATGGTATTTTGATCCATGGTATTGGTCCAAGGTATTTGGTCCGAGGTATTGACCCTAGGTATTTGGTCCAAGGTATTGGTCCTAAGTGGTTTTCATCCATGGTATTGAGAAAGGCCTAAAACTATAAAAGGAGGAGAATATCATTAGGCTAGGTGAGCAAGTATCGAATATCTGATGAAGTGTGAGATCTAGTATGCAGGTTATTGGCTTATGGTATTGTGCTTGATCTGAACCAAGGATGAAATTTAGCGGTTGGTGGAGGATAAGATCTAATGATGGATCAGGATCTTAAGGCTTGGAATGAATTATCATTATGTGGTTTTATCATCTATAGTCTGGAATAATTGCAGAATTATGAATTAATATTTGTAGATGTGTACGTGGGTTGGCTTTGATAAAAGTGTGTATACATGCAGTTTCGACACATGGAAGTAGCGTATACCTCATAAAGTATGTTTCAGTTGTTCCTATTTGCTGTTGTAGAATTCTAGGTTCTGGTGACTGTATTCTACTGACAATATTTTGATTGATTAGATTGACTGTCAAAGTGATTGATTGATTCAGTTATGGGTGATTCAGGAAGTGATGTTTGAGTTTCAGTGATTGGTTGATGTAGATGTATTTGATGATTGAATTGCAGTTATAATGTTGTTGATGGATCCAGTCTGAAAATTTATGAAACGTGGTCCATGGATGAAGAAAGAAGGTCGTAGCCTTCTATAGGTCGCAACCTATGTACTAGTAAACATATTGGCTAGTACAAGAGTTAGGGGGTTGTAGCTCCCTTCCAGTAGAAGCTGGAGAATGAGAGAAGGTTGTAACCTTCTGCAGGTAGAAGCTTGTGTACTAGTATAAGTCTAGACTAGTACAAAATTGTAAACATATTTTCTTATTATTAAAAGAAGACAGAGACGATAGCAATAGGTAGTTTTCACCCACATTGGCTTTCCACCTTATACCTTGGTGTTCATGTGTGTTGCTTATGTGTGATTCTTTAGTCTGCTTTTACTGCACTATCTAATAAATCTCTGATATACTAGTTAAAGTTCAATGCGTGATAAATTGGGTATATCAAAAGTTCTATGCATATACATTGGTTTCTTTAAGTAAAATCATGTATACATTCTAGTTCACTTAGCTGAAGTAGCGTATACAAATATGTTTGGAAAATTAAATTATTTATATGATAATACTAGTTCATCTCCCCTCTCAGTATTATTTCCAACAATTGGTATCAGAGCAGGTCCTTCAAAAGAAGCTTGATCGCTTGAAGGGAGATCCATCATCATGAGTAATCAAGAAAGCGTGGGATCCTTCAAACCGCCAATATTTGATGGGAGCAACTTTGTTTATTGGAAGAGAAGAGCCACAACCTATCTACAAACACTTGGAATGAATTTATGGGAAATCGTGGAAGGAGGATATACATTTCCATCAGAAATTCCTATAGATACGGTAGGTAGAAAGCAATATGAAACCAATGATAGGGTTGTCAATACATTATTGGGAAGTCTATCATAATCAAATTTTGTCAAAGTTATGCAGCTCAAATCAACCAAAGAAATATGGGACAAAATTGTTCTAAGCTACGAAGGAGACTCTCAGGGAAAACGTGCTAAACTGCAAACTCTTAGAATTCAATATGAAACTCTTAAGATGCATAATGATGAAAGTATATCTAGTTACTTCTTACGTATAGATGACGTTTTTAATTGTATGAATAATCTGGGTGAAGAGATAAATGAAGTTACCTTAGTTGAGCAAGTTTTAAGATCCATGTCTGCTAAATTTGAATCAAAAGTATCTTCCATAGAAGAAAAGTAGGATCTACAGACCATCACTATGACACATCTTCATGAAATCTTAATTGCCTTTGAGATGAGAAAAGGAGGCCCATCAGATATGAGAAAAGCTGCATTTAAAGCTTTAGCAAAAGGAAAGGAATAACTCAATGAATCAGGACATATTTCAGAAGAAGAAGATGAAGTAAACTTTGTTAAGGAACTTCAACGGGGTTCCGGAAGATTTAGAGGTAAACTACCTTTCAAATGTTTTTCTGTGGTAGAGTCGATCATTATGCTGCCAAATGTCCTCATAAAGATGAATATGATAAAGGGAAGGAATTCGAAAAATGGAGTGTAAGTAAAAGGAGTTACTATACTCATGAAGATAGCGATGGTTTATCAAATAGTGATGAAGATGAAAATAGTAATGATTATAGACTTCTAATGGCTTATGATGATGATAATTTTTGGGATGCTTTAGAGAAGATGACCTTAATGAAGAAATCTCTAAACTCAAAATCTTTTTAGAAGAAAAGAATATGATTATAGATACCTTGAAAAACTAGGATACGAAATTGTGGGTCTAAGAAAGGATCTTGAGAAAACAAATCTCTAAATCTTAGATTTGCTAAAGGATTAGAAACCTTAAATTAAATTATCAAAGCGTAGCATTCTCCTCTGATAAAGACAGGTCTTATGTATACTGAAGAAGCATCTCAATCACAAAGGCTGTCAACCTCCACTAAAATCTATCTTGATGCAGCAAAGAATAGTGAATAGTATGACAATCATCAGAAAAGGCATAAAGTAGATCACCAGGTAAATTAGCTCAATTTGCTTCAAGGATGAACATAAGCCACAACCAACCTTAGGTAAATCATACACAAATTTCTTCAAAGATGAATATCAATAGAAACTACAATCACCAGGTCAATAGATTCGATAATCACAGGAACTTCTTTAATGGTCAATGTTTCTCATGTCATAATTTTGGACACAAAGTTGCTCAATGTGTTGCTTACAAAACCATCATGACTAGAGAAGCACGAAATCAAACGAATGTGACAAGGATCAAGAAAAGTTCCTATAATAACTTTTCTCTTCTTGAAAATAAAATAGAATGCTCAATTTGTAACAGCTTTGGCCATGAAAACTCTGAATGTAGGAGTAAATTTCGGCAAATATCTCAAAAGGAGAAAACTCCATTAAATCCCAAAATATGGAGAAGGAAAGAACCTTAAAAATAAAGATGTGGTATATCCTTGTATGCAGAAGGACAAGAAAATCAACGGTACATCGACAGTGGATGCTCAAAACACATGACAATTGACAAAAAAAAAACTTCACTCATATAATGCCTTTGAAAAGGAAAAGAATGTCTCATTTGGAAATGAAACTCCTGCTGTCATAAAAGGTAAAGGATTTTTTTCTTGAAAGAAAAGGTTAAAGCTGGGAATTTTATGTATTTAGATGGTCTAAAGCATAACCTGTTGAGTGTCAGTCAAATGTGTGATCAAGGAAATGAAGTGGTGTTTCGATCAAACATATGTATTGTTCGTGAGCTTGATATAGGAGAAACTGCGATCAAAGGTATAAGAACTCCAAACAACTTATACATACTCAAGGGAGGACAAAAACAGTGTTATCTAAGAAAAAATGATGAAAACTGGCTATGGCACAAAAGATTGGGACATCTAAGCTTTTCTCAAATAAGAAAAGCATGCAGATTCTAGGTTGTCCGTGATCTTCCAAATATCAGCATTCCTGAAAATACAATATGCAAACCATGTCAATTCGGTAAGCAAACCAGATCTCACTTCATTGAAAAAGAAGGGTCAGCTAGTAAGTCTCTTGAACTTGTTCATACTAATTTATGTGGACCATCAAGGAAAAAGTCACTTCGTGGGGAAGAATAATTTATTTTTTTCATTGATTATTTTTCCAGAATGTGTTGGATAGGTCTTCTAAAGCATAAATATGAAGCATTTGAAAAGTTCAAAGCCTTCAAATATTTGGTTGAAAATGAATTAGATCACAAAATCAAATGCCTCAGATCTAATCGAGGAGGGGAATTTACCTCAGATGAATTCTTTGACTTTTGTGAAAAACATGGAATAAAAAGGCAGTTCTCCACCGCAAGGACTCCTTGGAAAAATGGATTGGTAGAAAGAATGAACAGAACTGTTCAACAAATTGCTCGAGCTATGCTAGATGAATCTGAAGTCCTACAACCTTCTGGGGTGAAGCTGCATTCATCGCCATAACTGTTCTCAACCAAGCAAATGTTTGGGTAAACAACACTCAAACTCCACATGAACTTTGGTATGGTAAGACTCCAACAGTAAAATACTTTAAAGTTTTTGGAAGAAAATGCTATATCAAAAGGACTGATGAAAAACTTGGTAAGTTTGAGCCCAGACCAGATGAAGGTATTCTTCTTAGTTACTCTTCTCAAAGTAAAGGATATAAATGTTATAATAAAAGAACTGGGAAAATTGTTGGAAGTATTGATGTTGTAGTTGATGAAGCATGCAAAAATCCAAAACAGATAAAAATCGAATATTATGACAATGAAGAAGATGGGGATTATTTTCCCACATCAAATCACAATGATTCTGAAGAAGAAACCAATGAAGCACCAGAAGAAGCGATAGCGGTAGAAGAAAAGACTTCATTCATGTATGTTCAGAAAAATCATCCAAAAACTTAAATTTTAGGGTAAAAAGAGGCAGGTGTACAGACAAGAAGAACTATTATAGAAACCTAAAGCTATCTAGCATTACTATCCTCCACCAAACCTAAAAATTTAAATGAAGCATGCAAAGATGAATGTTGGGTTAAGGCCATGAATGAAGAACTTGAGAAAATTGAAAATAATAATACTTGGGAATTAGTTCCTAGACCTCATGATAAGAATATCATAGGAACTAAATGGATATTAAAAAACAAGCTGAATGGAAATGGAGAAGTTATTAGAAACAAGGCTAGACTTTTTTGTAAAGGATATGCTCAACAAGAAGGTATAGATTTTGAAGAAACTTTTGCACATGTTGCTAGACTTGAAGCCATAAGGATGTTTCTTGCTCTTTCTAGTTTTCATAAATTCAAAGTATAACAAATGGATGTAAAATTTGCCTTTCTTAATGGAGACTTGAAGAAGAAGTCTATGTTGAACAACCAAAAGGATTCATTCTTGGAAATGATGCAAAACTTGTATGTAGACTCAGAAAGGCTCTCTATGGTCTAAAACAGGCTCCAAAGGCCTGGTATTACCGTCTTGACAAATATCTCCACCAACAGGGCTTTTGAAAGGGGTCAGCAGATAACAATATATATATAAAGATTGACACTGATAAATTGCTAATAATTGCTGTTTATGTTGACGATATCATTTTTGGTAGCGATGAAGAATCCATGAGTCATAATTTTGCTTTAGTAATACAACAAGAATTTGAAATGTCCTTGCTTGGTGAGCTTACCTATTTTCTTGGTCTACAAGTTCAACAAAATAAATATGCTATTTTTCTTTCACAAACCAAATATCTAAAACAGATCTTGAAAAAGTGTGGCATGGAAGATTCTAAACCAGTATGTACCCCAATGGTAACAGGATGTAGTCTCAGCTCAAATGATGAATCAACAATAGTACATCAACCAACTTACAGATCCATGATTGGCATTTTGCTTTATCTAGCAGGTACCTGACTTGACATCATGCATGCAGTAGGAATAGTTGGAAGATTCCAAGAAAATCCAAAGGAATCACACCTTTAGGCAGTCAAAAGGATTTTCAAATATCTTCAAGGAACACATAACTTTGGTTTATGGTATCCTAGAGATATAGATCTTACTCTTCATGCATATACAGATGCAGATTGGGCAAGAAGTATTAATGACAGAAAAAACACTAGTGGTGGTGCATTCTATATGTGTTCCAGGCTAGTGTCTTGGTTCAACAAGAAACAAAGTTCAATTGCATTATCTACAGCTGAAGCAGAATATGTGGCTGCTACATCTTGCTGCACACAACTACTTTGGATGATGCAAACCTTGCAAGACATTGAGATCACATGTACTCCACCCATCTCCATTCTATGTGATAATATAAGTGTTTTCAGTATTTCAAAGAATCCAGTCATGCACTCCAATACCAAGCACATACCCATCAAATATCATTTTCTATGTGAACAAGTGCTTGAACAAAAGGTCAAATTGGAGTATGTTCCCTCCAAAGAAGAGGTTGTTGATATATTCACTAAACCACTGCCCAGAGAGACATTTGAATATCTTAGACAAAAGCTGGGAGTAGTTGCTGCATCATCATGCTGTTAAATCCTATTTTTCAGAGAAAGGTTGTTATACGCAAGTTTCATGAAGCGTAGTCGCATACATACATGGGTTTCTATGGGCACAAACGTGTATATGTTGGTTTGAGAAAAAGCAGTGGGCCAGACTTAGGAAAAAGGGGTCTGATATGGTTCAGTTAATTATCTACTCTATTTGATGATGGTTACAATCTGCTGATAACATGTGGAAATATGTTGGTCCTCATAAGTTGTTGATAATTTGATGTATATCTGATTGATGATGATGCCTTGATATTTCTTACTGATATATGCAATAATCAGATCTGACATTGAACATCTGGCACAGGTTCAGGGGGAGCATATGCTTCTAATAATGCATTGTTGGCATTATCTTAGAAGATCTTGGTATAGATCCACATAATTGTTTTGATTCAGGTGACTCTTTTGATGATGGAAATATACATGTTGTCGATCCTGATGTTGCTGATGGTGCATATCATATATGGTGTATGATAGATGATGATGAATATCATGATCTTGTTTAGATCAATTGTCCTTATTATAAATGTCATATACATCATTTAATGTAAAGGTCATGAAATGACCTAATTTGTAACCCCACTATGCATGGGATGGATGATGTAATATTTCTTGTTTTTGTCATGTATAAACAATTGGTATATCCCTACTTGGTTGGGTGGATGAGTCAAATTTGGTATATCCCCACTTGGTTGGGAGATGGATGTATGAGTCATTGGTGATAGGAAGGTTATCATCACATAGTTTATTTATAGAGTCATGTTATTCCTTTAGAAAATATTCTTGCAGACTTTGCTAGTGCTCAGGGGGAGCATGGACTCAATCATGGGAGCTCAATCAGTACATTTTAGTATATCAGAGAATTCAGCATGTACTCAGGGGGAGCAATGACTCTTTGGATCTTCGTTCAGGATATCATCAAATCAGAATGAAGATTGAAGATATTCTGAAAACAACATTTAGAACTCATGAGGGTCATTATGAATTTTTGGTCATGCCTTTTGGCCTTACCAATGCACCTTCTACATTTCAAGGTTTGATGAATTCCTTTTTTGAACCCTTCCTTAGAAAAATTGTGTTATTATTTTTTGATGATATACTAATCTACAACAAGTCTTGAAAGTATCATGTTCAACACGTTGATAGGGTGCTCAAACTATTGGAGGAGAAACAATTATATGCAAAAACCTCAAAATGTTTCTTTGGAGTACAAGAGGTGGAATATCTGGGTCATATTGTATCTCATGAAGTTGTTAAGGTATACCCTATCAAAATTAAAACCATTAAGGAATGGAAAATCCCACCATCCATAAAGCATCTACGAGGATTTCTCGGGTTGATAAGGTATTATCACAAGTTTGTAGAGAATTATGGGATAATAGCAGAACCTCTAACAACATTACTGAAGAAAGATGAATTTTCTTGGACTCCAAAAGCAATAGAGGCCTTTGAACATCTTAAAGAGGCAATGTGCCAAGCACCAGTCTTAGCTACACCAGATTTAACAAAAACCTTTATTGTGGAATGTGATGCCTTAGGAAGTGGAACTAGTGCTGTTTTAGTGGAAGAACAAAGAGCCATTGCTTTCAAAAGTAGTCGAATCAAAGGAAAGTATTTACACAATGATATTTATGAGAAGGAAATGTTAGCAATACTACATTCACTTAAGAAATGGAGACCTTACCTAATGAGAAGACACTTCAAGGTAAAAATGGATCATGATAGTCTTAAATACTTCTTACAACAAAGATTATCTTCAGAAGAGCAGCAAAATTGGGTCACAAAGATGTTGGATTATGACTTTGAAATCATCTACAAAAAAGGGGAGAAATATGTTATTGCAGATGCACTCTCAAGAAAGGATGAGGATGTGGAAGCATTACTTTGAACCATTTATATTATCTAACCAGATTGGATAAATGAAGCAAGGGATGGATGGAAGAATGACAAAGAAGTGTGGAGAATCATTCAAAAATTACAACAAGATCCCCGTACATCTAATACATTTAGCTATAAAAATGATTCGTTATGGTACAAATATATCTTATACCTCAGTAAGAATTCCCAACTCAAACAAAGTAATTTTATGGAATTGCACATCTCTCCCTTAGGAGAGCACTTAGAATTTTTAAAAACTTACCACAGGGTTAAGAAGGATTTTTTTGGGGATTATCTTAAATCTAGTATTCAAAAGTTAGTGGTGGAATGTTTGTTTTGCCAATAAAATAATATTGAGACAATTAAGATCCCATGTCTATTACAAACTGTATCCATCCGAAGTCAATCTTGGGAGGAGGTTTTAATGGATTTTATCATAGGTTTACCCAAGTCTGAAGGAAAGAGTATCATCATGGTGGTAGTTGATAGAATTACCAAGTATGCACACTTTTGTGAATTATCTCATCCATTTAAAGCCAATACAATTGCTGCTACATTATGGAAACAATTCAAAAGCTACATGGATCTAGAATAAAATTCTAAGTCTAAAATTTTTTCTCACAGAGGAAAATGAAAGTAAAAGGATGCTCTTAGAAATAGTCTCATTGCATAGATCTCTTCATTCTGAATCTAATGCAATTTGAATGGGTGAAAACAGACTGTAGATGAAGAAGTTATTGTAAAAAGAAATTTGCTCATTGTCCTTTGAAAAGGAGGAAATTTATTATAAATGGGACATAATGGAGAATGTGCATTCCTTAAGGCAATGTCACATCAGAAAGGTTCCAAGGGAGGACTTAGACCAAAGGACCTAAGGACCCCTGATTAGCGATCTCTGATATATAGTAGCGGAGGAAGGCTTGCATGCGATATCAGAACCTTGGGCAGAGCTGATTGCGATTACGATTAAAGCGATGAGCTGATCAGCGATTGCGATGGGTGACTTGCAATTGTGATGATTGGATTGGTGGATCGACATCGGTGACATATATCGGGTCGACACAGTCCATTACAAATTTTTATAGACCCCTAGGCCATTGCGATTGCAATATGTGATTCACTGATATCGGCGATTAGCAATCGGGATTGCAACCATATAAAGGGTTGTTGACATATGCTTGTTGCGATTTCAATATGCGACCGAGGCATAGACCCAATGAGGTTTATGAATGTGATTGCATAAATTTTGAAATTTGGATTTTCAGATTTTCAGTGTACTTATGTGTATTTGGATTTTTTGGCCATATGCCTGTGTGATTGTGATTTGCAATGACAGGACAGACTTGTCAGGTTTATAGATGCAATTGAAGGCCATTTGAGGTCCGGGCTTAAGGCCCATGATGTGTTTTGCCTGTGTATTCCGTTATTTGGCTATTTTCGGAATGTAGGCAGAAGAACGACCGATTGTGTCATTCCCATTGGAAACAGTCCATCGTACCTATGCCACACTATAAATGGGCATTTCTGTAACAAGAATGCATTATAGAAGATGCAGAGCCATAGAGCCAGTGAGCCAGACGGCCAAGTGCAGAGCCACAAAGCTAGTGAGCCAGAGGGCCAAGTGTAGAGCCACAGAGCCAGTGAGCTAGAGGGCTAGTCGAAGAGACATAGATCCGTAGAAAGGAATGATTCCTCATGATTGGGGACAGAGGAACGGATGGAAGCTGCAGAGTCGAAGGATTCTTCAAAGGCTCGAGAGCCAAGTGAAGGAGTTAGTCTCCCTTCAGAAGTTTTCCCTTGAGAGAGCAAGTTTCCCTTCAGGGAGCTCACAACTAGGCAAAGATCCACTAGAGGTTGGAGGCTTGATAGAGGCAGAGCGACCAGAGGTTGGAGGCAGAGCTACAGTTCTAGAGAAATCCAAAGAAGCCACAAGAGGTTGGGGGCGATGGCAAAGGGGTGATCCCTCAGAGAGCTGGGTGCAACAGAGTTGTCGAGCCAGAGAGTTAAGTGCATCAGAGTTGTAGAGCACAAAAGGCTAGAGAGTCATAGAATTGCAGAGTGCCACCAGAGGTTGGGAGGACAACAAAAGAGCCACCAGAGGTTGGGGGTGAATTTCCCAGGGATGATTCTTCAGGACGAGGAAGGGACAGAGAGCCTGAGAACTTAAGCACCGAGAGCCAAAAATACTAAGATGTTTAGAGCCAAAGGGCCGAGCAGAGGCAGAGCCACCAGAGGTTGGAGGCAGAGCTCGATAGCCAGAGACGCAGAGCTAGAGAGCTCAAAAAAAACTTCTAAAAGCCATGGAGCTATAATGAAGTTTCAGAGCAACAAAGAGATTAAATGATCCAGTTGTTGCTAGTGTCTGATGTGTGCTGAAGATAGAAGAAGGATTTCCAGAGATAGTAAAATAATTTTGAGGGAGTTGGTGCAAGCCAGGAGCTCAAGATAGCCTGGAGCGCTGATTGAAGGAATATAGTCCAAAGAAGCTTAGATCTATCTGCAGAGTATGGACAGCCAATGGGATAAGATGGTATTACTAAACGTATAGGTTTAGTTTTAAACCAATGGATTTGAGTGTGGAACTTGTAAAAGAAGCATTACCATAATCCCAAAGAGCCTAGTTGAGTTGAGTAGAGCTCATGGAGACATAGCCCAAGATATCAGGGTAAAATCCTAATTAAACTTGTTGTCTTTATGGTTTCTTTATTTGCTGCATCTACTGTTATGCGTGTTTATATATCAGTTTAAGCAAATAAACTTAAGGCAATTAAGCAGTCAAAGGAAAACTAAAAGCATACACCTATTTCAAGTTATTTATTCCAAAAATTATCAATTATAAGCATAGATCTTGGAATATATAAGCTTTGGAGTGGGAGAGGTCCTTGTAAGCATGACAAGAAACCTTTAGTGCCCCATTTCATATCAGGTGGTCTTAGAGATGGTTATATCATAGTAAGTTATACCAAAGTAAGCTATATCATGAAGCAGGTTGTATCATGATGCAAGTGGTATCAAATCAGAATGCTTCATTGACAGAGCAATCTATATGCTTGTTTGACTTGAAAGGTGTTCAAACAGTAGCAAGGATTTTGTTGTTTGATTGTTTGTAAACTGGATCTTGTTTGAGTTTGCAAAGGTGAAGGGAAATCTACTCATAGCTAAGTCCAGGAGAGGATAAGAAGGAAGAAAGGCTGAAGGCATTCTTCTTATCCTAAAGGACCTCAAAGCAATCCTTGCAGCACAAGAGGCTTGTTGCAAAAGGTTGCTTAAATAAGCTCTTTGTTAATCTTGTTTGAAGTTATTTTGTTCATTTTGATAATGACAACTTCTACAAGTGAGTCCTCAAATTCTTCCTTCATCACAAGATTCTTTGATGAAGACAAGAAGCAAGACTTTTTCACCATGGTGGATATGGTGAGAGAAATGTATGAGGATGGAAGGAAGAGCATCATACTTAGAGAGCAGTTGAATTCCATGAAGTAAGAAAAGTAGTTGCTTTCTGACAAACTGTAGGAAATGGAGAGGCAACTTCATATTGCAAATATGAACCTGAAAAGGATGCCTGAGTTGGAGACACAATTCCTTGTTGCAAAAGAAGCCTTGGTCAAGTATCAGCTTGAAGAAGAGGTAAACAATTCCTATTTGTCTTCAAATTCTTCTAAGAATGTTTACGTCGGTTCTTTTGAAAAACATACTAGAGGCATAGGTTCCAAGTTAATGTCCAAGATGCGCTATGAAGGAAAAGGCTTGGGAGAACATGCACAGGGTATTGTTGAGCCAATAATGGTTAGGAAAGTCCTAAGTATTTGGGTCTTGGCTATGGACAAGCTTATCAAGAAAGTTCCAAAGCTGCCATGAAGGCAATTGAAACAGTTCCAAGGAGTTGCATTTCAGGTCTTCTACCTCAAGAGTGTAAATATTGTATCCATGGGGAATGCAATTGCTTGAAACATCATTTGCAGGAAGACGGTGTTCATAAGCATACACTTGAACCAGAGAGTTGTGGAAACTCTAAAAACCTTGAAGAGATTGATGGTGTTCCAAAGGGAGCCACTTCCTCATTTGATTCACCTCCTCATGAAGGTAATAAAGGTGAAAAAGAAAGGTATAAATCTGGTTCTAATCATATTCCTTTTGATCATGTTAAGCATGATAAATTTCCATATAAGCATTGGAAAAGAATTGCATGTTCCTTTTGTGGTTTGGTAAACCATAATGTTTCTAGATGTTGGAAGAGAATGGCCACATACATGAAACTGTTGAAGGAAAGGAAGCAAGAAGCCAAAGGTCCATTGGACAAGGAAAATCATGCTGTCAAGAGGATGCACATGTGTTGCACTTACTGCCATAAGCAAGGACACATTGCTCAAAAGTGTTGGACTCTGAATCCAACAATTCTTCCACAAAAATTGAAGAGGGTGGAAAGGGAGAATGGCAGGAATGGAAAGAAATATTCCATGAATGAAGTGTTTTAGGATGATTCACATGTTTCTGTTGATATGTAGACAAAGGAAGGACCTTTGAAATGGATTGGTAAGAAATGGTTAGAGTTCTTATCCAATTAAAGTTGCATATATTTTGATGCGAACAAAAATGTATCACATCTATTTTCATTTCTTTTTTAATGAGATGCAAGTTGTAGGATTCTACCAAGAAGGTGAATGGAAAAGTTGAGTAGGAGACTCACTTTATTGCTGCAACATTATATTCATTTCAGCTTCGAAAGTACAATGTGCTTAAGCGAAAGTTATCAAACAAAATGCATGCATAAGCATGATATGCATGACCACAAGGATGTTGATGATTTCCTTGTATTTGAACATGTATGTGTGATTAACTTGAAGGGTTGATTACTTTGTTGCAAACATGTATGTCATGCAATATTAACTTGGGAAAAGTTGATTTGATCTCCAAGATGGAGATGATGATGAAGTGTTTAATCATTGGAAAAGAATCCTAAAGTTCTTTTTCTACATGCTTGACTTGAAGGGTCAATTGTTTTAAAGGCATGTTTTTTGTCTTGTTATCAAGTCAATCATTTGTATGCAGATGTAAAGACTTGGAGATGTTTATAATATGTGAAATCTATTTCTTTTGATGAAGCAAGAGTTTAGGCCATCTAGTTGTTATCTGTGATCCTGTTATTGTTAACAGTTGTTGTTGACAGTATGTCAAACATGTACAAACGAAAATTTTGTGAATTAGACGTAACTTCACATCCATTTGAACCACCTTCGATCAATGATCCAAGAAGAGAAGTTCAAACTACCTTCTGTGACCTTCTCAGCAGGAGATCTGCAGGAAGTCAAGGAGTAAAATGGTTATTCCCAGGAAGTCAAGAAGGAAAGTGTTCAAAGGCTTTGGATAAGAGGAACTATGTAAGGCAAGTGTATGGAGGCTGAAAGAAGAGGGTGAAGTACTCTCATTTACTATCTAGATCAGTATATCAGTCTTTTGGAGTCCAAAAGCTTTTTAGTGGGAAGGCATGATCCAAAATGGATCTAGAATAGACTTCTAAGTCTAAAAATATTTCTCATAGAGGAAAATGAAAATCAAAGGATGCTCTTGGAAATAGTCTTATTGCATAAATATCTTCATTTTGAATCTAACACAATTTTAATGGGTGAAAACAGACTTCGGAAGAAGAAGTTATTGTAAAAAGAAATTTGCCCATTGTCCTTTGAAAAAGAGGAAATTTCTTATAAATGGGACTTAATGGAGAATATGTGTTCCTTAAGGAAATGTCGCATCAGAAAGGTTCCAAGGGAGGACTTCGACCAAAGGCCTTAAGGACCCCTGATTAGTGATATCCGATATATCACATCGGAATAAGGCCTTCATGCACTATAGGAACCCCGGGCAGTGCCGATTGTGATTGTGATTAAAGCGATGAACCGATCAGTGATTGCGATGGGTGACTTGTGACTTCGATGATCAGATTGGTAGATCAGCATCGGTGATATATATCGGGTTGGCACAGTCCATTGGAAAGTTGTATAGACCCCCGGGCTGTTGCGATTGCAATATACGATGCATCGATATCGGCGATCGATGATCAGAATTGCAACCATATAAAGGGTCGTTGACATATTCCTGTTGCGATTGCGACATGCGATCGAGGCATGGACCCGATGAGGTTTATGAATGCGATTGCATAAATTTTGAAATCCTGATTTTTGGATTTTTATTGTATTTCTATGTATTTGGGTTTTTTGGCCATACACCTGTGCGATTGCTATTGGCGATGGCAGGACAGACCTGATGGGTTTATAGATGTGATTGAAGGCCATTTGAAGTTTGGGCTTAAGGCCCATGATGTGTTTTTCCTGTGTATTCCATTATTTGGCTATTTTCGGAATGTAGGTAGAAGAACGACCGACTGTGTCATTCCCATTAGAAATAGTCCATCACACCTATGCCATGCTATAAGCGGGTGTTTTTGTAACAGGAATGCATTATAAAAGATGTAGAGCCACAGAGCCAGTGATTGAAAGGGCCAAGTGTAGAGCCACAAAGCCAGTGAGCTAGAGGGCCAATCAAAGAGATGCAAATCCGCAGAAAGGAATGATTCCTCATGATTGGGGATAGAGGAATGGATGGAAGCTACAGAGTAGAAGGATTCTTCAAAGGCCGGAGAGCCAAGAAAAGAAGTTAGTCTCCCTTCAGAAGTTTTCCCTTGAAAGAGCAAGTTTCCCTTTAGGGAGCTCACAGTTGGGCAAAGAGCCACCAGAGGTTGGAGGCAGAGCTGCAGTTCCAGAGAAGCCTCCAGAGGTTGGGGGAAATGGCAAAGGGGTGATTCCTCAGAGAGTTGGGCACAACAGAGTTTTCGAGCCAGAGAGTTGAGCGCATAAGTGTTGCAGAGCGTAGAAGGCTAGATATCCATAGATTTGCAGAGTGCCACTAGAGGTTGGGAGGACAGCGAAAGTGCCACTAGAGGTTGGGGGTGAATTTCCTAGAGATGATTCCTCAAGATGAGGAAGGGACAAAGAGCTCGAGAACTTGAGAACCGAGAGCTAGAAAGACTAAGAGCTTCAAAGCCAGAGGGCTGAGCAAAGGCAGATCCACTAGAGGTTGGAGGCAGAGCCAGAAGGACAAAGCCAGATAGCTAAGAAAGCCAGAGCTAGACGAGCCATAGAGCTGAGAGCCAGAGTGAGTTAGCTAGAGAGCTACAGCCGTAGAGCTAGAGAGCTCAAAACAGACTTCTAAGAGCCATGGAGCTCTAATGAAGTTTCAGAGAAGCACAGAGATCAAATGATCAAGTTGTTGCTGGTGTCTGATGTGTGCTGAAGACAGAAGAAGGATTTCCAGAGACAGTAAAATAATTCTGAGGGAGTTGGTGCAAGCCAGGAGCTCAAGATAGCCTGGAGTGCTAATTCAAGGAATCTAGTCTAGAGAAGCCTAGATCTGTCTACAGAGTATGGATAGCCAATGGGATAAGATGGAATTTCTAAACCCATAGCTTCAGTTTTAAACCAATGGAGTTGAGTTTGGAACTTGTAAAAGAAGCATTACCATAATCCCAAAGAGCCTAGTTGAGTTGAGTAGAGCTCATGGAGACGTAGCCTAAGATATCAGGGTGAACTCCTAATTAAACTTGTTGTCCTTATGTTTTTTTTTATTTGTTACATTTACTATTATGTGTGTTTATATATTAGTTTAAGCAAACAAACTTAAGGCAATTAAATAGTCAAAGGCAAACTAAAAGCATACACCTATTTTAAGTTATTTATTCCGCAAATTGTCAATTATAACCATAGATCTTGGAATATATAAGCTTTGGAGTGGGAGAGGTCCTTCTAAGCATGACAAGAAACCTTAGTGCCCCATTTTAGATAAATGGAAACCCAAAGATTATTGTAAGTGATAGAGATCCCATTTTCACTGGAAATTTTTGGACAACATTATTTTATTGTCTGGGTACTCAGTTAGCTCATAACTCATCTTGTCACCCTCAATTTGATGGGCAAACTAAGATAGCGAACAAATGTTTGGAAGGATATCTTCGTTGCTTTGTATCTGATAATTAAACACAATGGGTCAAATGGTTGCCTCTGGTTGGATGGTGGTATAACACTTCCTTCCATACTGCAGCAAAAATGACCCATTTTATCTCACTTTATGGATATTATCCACCATCCATCACATGATATTTAAGAGAAAATCCCAAGTTTCAAGTAGTGGAGGATCACATCGAGCATCAACAAAAAGTTCTCCAACTCCTAAAGGATAACCTCACTTTGGCACATAATAGAATGAAACAACGGGCCAATCAACATCTTAGTGAAATAATTTTTGATGTCAGTGGCTAGATATTTCTATAGCTACAACCATACAAACAAATGTCCCTCAAGCAAGCTAAGAAGGATAATAAATGATCATCAAAGTATTATGGTCCGTACAAGGTGTTGCAAAAGATTGGTACTATGGCATACAAATTGGAGCTTCTTGCATCTTCCCAAGTGCACCCAATTTTCCATGTTTCATGCTAAAAAACGGTTATAGGTGACAAGCTCCCAGTTCAAACAATATTGCTAAAAATTGACGAGGAAGCAAAAATCATATTGGAACCTGAAGCAGTCACAGAAACAAGAACTTGACAACTATGAAATCAATCAATTTTAGAGTATCTCATGAAGTGGAAGAACTTACCAACTGAATATTCCACATGAGAGGATGATAATTTTATACAGAAGCATCTAGAACTACTCAAGCATTGATGAAAACACTTTTTTGAAGGACAGGGGCATGTTAGGTCCCTATAATACTACTGTATTCCTTTATTATTATTATCTTTGTAGCCCCTTATTGTTATAGTTGTGCCCATGTTGTCCCCATATTTTTATTATTGTGACCCATAGAAGCCCACTATTTTTATTGTTGTGACCTTACATTTTTATTTTTATGATGACTTTGATTATATTGTGACCACTTAGACTCCTATATATAGAAGGGAGGTCTTGTCATTTGTATCATCCAATAATTTTTCAATTATGTAACGTAAAGGAGGTTTCCCCCTCGAAGAGGCTAATTTTGAAGTCATTGATCTATCTCTTTCTTCTATTTTGTGAGCTAGATGCATAAAAAATTCTTATAGAACTCTTCAAATTTCTTTTTGCTGAACTTTCCACCATTATCTATCCTCAACACCATTATCTTCTTCTCTGTCAAGTTTTCCACTAGAGCCTTAAATTATTTAAACCTATCAAAGACTTCATATTTCTTACCGAGGAAATATGTCCATGTCATCTCCAATGATGGAACCAACACAGGTCCAAACACATCACTTTACACAAGCCTTAATATCCCTTTTTCCCTCTTAGCACGAGAGGGGAAACTGACCCGATTCTACTTCCCATATACACACTATTCAGAGAAATCGAAATCCAGAGATCAATTAAACATACCTTCTACTATACTAGTACCATGAGGTATTAAAAAACCCTTCTCTCCAATATTTCTAAGCTTTTGATGCCATAGCATTGTCTTTTCTCTTGAGACCACTAGATTTTCTACTCCACTTTTAAGAACCACATAATTGTTGCACCCATCAATAACAGTGCTACCCAAAAGCTTGTACACAGTTCCAATCCAAATTCCTTGCATCAATACCAGTTCTCCCCGAACCATCTTGCAAGTATCTTTCTCGAACACTATTTTTATACCTAGATCATCCATCTTGCTTACAGAAATCAGATTTCTTACCAATGCGAGAATATGTAGAACACTAAGAAGTGTTACAATCCTTCCACCTTGCAACGTCATCTTGAATTTTTCATGTCCAATGATTCTTGCCTTCTTGTCATCCCCTAAGAAGACATCACTACCATCATATTTCTCATATTCATAGAAACACTCCCTATGGGGAGTGAAGTGAAAGGATACACCTGAGTCAATCAACCATGCCTCATGATTTACATTTGTACTTGAAGAAGAAGCCAAGTACACATCTCCACCTTCATCTGAGGTGGTTTTCACCTCTTCAGAAGGAGAATAATCAAATCCTTTTCCTTTCTCAGGAGATTTAGATCTATAGTCCTTTTTGAAGTTCCCTTCCTTTCCGTATTTCCAGCACACCTTTATAGGTTTTCCTAGAGATTTAGATCTCCCACTTGAGGACTTATTTTTGTATATGTTTTGGGACCATACTCATACAGACATGTCATCTCCATTTTGGTCCTCCATATTTTTCCATCTCATCCCCTTGGACAACAAGGATGAGTCTATTTCATGAAAGTTCAAGGTAGTTGTATTGCTACCTATTGCAACAACCAGCCTATCCCATGAATCTAGTAGAGAACACAACAAACTGATGCACTTATCTTCATTTGAAATTTTAATATCAATAGATAACAACTGGCTTACCACATTATTAAATGCTTTCACATGCTCTGACACCAAGTCTCCATCCTTCATCCTCAAGTTATACAACTTTTTCCATAGGGACAAGTTGTTCACCAAGGACTTAGATTAGTACAAAGTCCCTAACTTGTCCCACAAATCCTTCATTGTAGCTTCCCCTGATACATTCAACAATACTAAATTTGAGATACACAACTGTATTGTGCTCTTTTCTTTCCGATCCAACTTCACCCAGTCTTCACTTGACATTTCCATTGGTTTAGTACTTGTATCTACCGTGATCCACTTATCTTTATCCACCAACAGATCCTCTATCTTGAGCTTCCACAACTCAAAACTCTAACCATTAAATTTATTGTTCTCTACCTTTCGAGTACTTTCCATATTATTTCACTACAAGAATAGATCCCACAGATATCGCACTGAACAGGGTCTACCATAGGCTTGAGCAAAACCTCTCAACAACAAAGGCATCCCTTGAAGCTGAAAAAGCTGATACCAAATGTAGGTTTTAACCTTGTATAGAAATTACCGGCAAACAAATTCGTAAACACAAAAAATATAAAATGGTGAGAAAATCAAAAAAATACACAGCTATTTTCCCCTAGATCCCAAAATCAGGACAACCAGATTGATTTTTCATTATGTTCCTTTCAATGTTACTGTACATATATATATGATGAAGCACTCATAAACCCCAATCCATTAACCCTAGATTAGAACATAACTGTAGTTTCCTTGGCCGGATATACAAAATACAATGGGCAGAAAACCATCATGCCCAAAACCATAAGTAGGTATGCCCACCTAATATAGGCTCCAAAAAAAAATTTCCTAGGGCGTTGCCCTGGACTCCGTGCAAGGGGGCTACCACCCCTGTGAAAACCCATTGTTGTGCCGACATAATGAATAGGGTGGAATATCGCCCCCCTATGACCCCACTCTTTATGTGACTATTCGTGGAAAGAATATAACACGCACCCAAAAATGGGGTTGCAAGCGAAGATTGAAGATGTTGGGGAAGAGCAACATTATCTAGGGGTATAGTTTGATAGGATTGGAGGTTTAACCTAGCTCTATATTTGAGACATCTTTGTTTGTTGTAAGTGTCTTTATTCTGTGCATAGAGGAGTCTCCTGTGAACATTTCTTGAAGGCTTTCTAGAATATTCTAGCATGTCCATTTTGATACAAACATCGGGACACGAATATCAATGCATACATGAGATGAGAGAGAGTAGTGTTGAATGAAAAGAAAGAGTGCATGAAGGAGTTTCTATATAAGGAAGAATGTTTAATGGAAGGTGCGGGAAGAACTATAAATTCCAAAGGAAAGGAAATTGGAGAAAGTGTTTTTTTTCTTTTCTTTCTTTTTGAAAATTGTGAAAGAGTGTGTACAATGCCCACATATTAGTATTTTTTTATTTTTATTTTTTTTAATTTGTGAAAGAGTGTGTAGCTCCACATATTAGTTGTGTGACAAGACAACATGTGCAAGGAAAGAAGTATAAATATGCAAGATGAAACATAACTAAACATCAATTAGATTTAAGCTAAAGAAGCAACAACCTTTTCAAACAAGTCATTTTGTTTTTAATTGTAGAACACATGCCTTAAAATCTCACAAGGAAAGCAAGAAGAGCTATTCTTGAGAGTACCTTGAACAATAGAGCAAGGAGGAAGCTATTCATGCAATAGGGAAGGGGATAAATGAAAAAAAGGGAGTCAGAATCATAAAAAGCATGGACACAAATATGCTACCTTGCATAGAAGGAAGAACAAAAGAGCATATATATTTTATTTAAAGGTAAAAGTTTCAACATAGAATGATGAAGTGAATACATAACATCATGTGTGAATGGAAGAACAGGGTGGTTGGGGAATAATTGAGAATGAACGTGGAAACATATAGAAGATGTTGTCTACATATTAGTTTGACATGGGGGAAGAAGAGGGAGGAACAAAGGAAATGAACAACTGAAGTGCCAAACTTTTTCTTGATATCTTCAAGGAAAAGAGCACATGTAGAGCCATAGGAAATTCCACTTAATTGACTAGGAAAACCTTCAAGTGGTCGACACCATTGAAGCTATTTGTTTTTACAAACAATGTGAAGAGTAAATGACAACATAAAACCCTTGAAATAATATGATGGATAGCATAAGGATCAGTGGATAGTATGAAAAAGTTCTTCCCTCGGACACCCATGAGCTCAGTTGCAACATCATCAAATGTTGTTACATTTTTTTAGTAGCCTTGTGTGGTCATGCATTATAAGTTTGATCACATAGCAGCAGTCACACTCTAGGAAGTCCCCACCACATTTTGTGAAGTTCCACATTCCATTTGAATGGTCAACAACCTTTTTCATGCACTGTATACCATCAAATGAGAGAGGGAATGTAAGGAAGTAGAAATCTTGCATGTTAATAGAGGTGATGGTTACACAATTAGAGAACCATGTTGATTTTTTGAGGGGATGCAAATACATAATGTCATAAACTATAAACTATGGGTGATATCGCTTGGAATAGCTAGAGAAATTTCTACTTAATGATGGTGAAGAACTCAAGTAGCCTTTTTTCATGCAACCGTGATTAGATTTGGCGAGTATTTGGAATGCCTAGGTTCGAGTGGAGGCTGTTGGTGGATATGGTCCCTACATTCCTTCCATTGGATTTGGCTATGTGGCCCCATTTGATTGTATGCATGAGTAGCACACTAGAAGAGAGAAGTGTAGTGAGTTCCTTGCCTATAGAGTGGCAATGTTCGCCCCAGAGGGTGATGTCAATGCTATACCCAGACATTTCCTCCAAGGTAAGACTTTTTCTAGGTGTTTCAGACCCATCTCTTCCACCAATGGTGGAGGTTGGGAAAGTGTATCTCACCACCCGAATGATGTCCGCAATTGAGCCAAGTTCTGCAAATTTAATTTCACTTACAAATTTGAAACAAAAATGGTCAAAAGGAATATTTGGAGCATCATCCAAACAAGGTTTGATAGTGTAAGTTACAGAGAGGAAGACTTCCCATTTTCTATTTAGATAGTTGTGATTTGTGTTTGCCGGTTTGACTATTCCATTTGAAACTATGTAAACCTACCCAATTTGAATAAGGACATGCAAGGAATCTACTAAATCACCAAAGGAAGAGAGATGGATTGCATCATTGACACAATCAACGAGGTCGAAGCCAAAGACCTTTCTGGAGCCTAGAGCATTGTTGTGCAAGTGGAGGGATGTTTTTGCAAGAACACTACTATGGGTTGACCAATATTTATGGTAGGGGTTGAGTGCCATGAACAACATGGAAATAGGTGCAACAGAGGAAAAGTGAGTTGATGCTGAAGAAGAACCCTCTTTCAAAGTGGGATTATGTGAGGAGGGGCGTTTCCATGTCGAAGAACCTTCTTCGAATGTGGATGGTTGTACAATTTGAAGGGTCGGGTTCCCAATCAAAGTTGGATGACGTTGAACAAGTTTGATTTCAAGCATTTTTATAGTCTTGAAATGAAGGGAACAAAGAGGAAAGAAATGGGGCGTTAGTTGGAATGTAAGTGGGGAAGAGAGGTAAATAAAAAAAAATCATAAAGGATGGGGTGAAGAGTGTGAATATAGACATAGTTTTGCAAAAGTGTGCAAGTTTCTTTTTTGAGAATGATAATTGACCCCAGTTGCAGGTCACTAAAGGTGACATGGCCATTATAAGTAGATGAAAAAAAAGTTCTATGTTGGGAAGTACCGTCAGAGAGGGAAATAAGGTAGTGCTGGGATGATGTCTTTGTTGAAGTAACAAGACCGAGTTCAACTATTTAGAGTGATGGCTAGATCACTATAGAGCCAACTAGTTGTAAAGTGATGACATTATTTATCAAGGTAGGTTCCATGATGAGGAGGAAGGGAGTTGTACTGGAAGGCGAAAACCTACAAAATGGAATCATAAGGAACCAATATAAATGAAAAATTTTGGAGAAGATAATTCCTGATAATTCCATAGGGATTAGCAAGTTGGTTGATTTTTCATGGTTGCCAAAATCATGCATTTCATAATCAATATGCCTTAAGTAGATGATTCGTGCAAATTGTGTAAAATAGAAAGGGTATGGTTGGAATGAAGGGGATAATTAGAAAATAATTGATTGAAAAGACAAGTAGATGCCATTTAGTGTCACATGATCCACAAATATGATGTAATGAATAAAATGGGAGGATGATGCAAAGAATAAAATAAAAAAGATGAGTATACACATGAAGACATCCAATAATTCAATTGTTGATTGGGTTAAACACAGTGGGAAGTATGTAGGTGTGGGCAACATCATAAAAAATACTTCAAAAGGAAACCCAAAATAAATATGATGGAAATAATAAAGCTATAAAGACAATGTACACATCATGACAGGGAACAAATCCGATAATGACCATGGATATTATCCAGTTGTATCTGCTATTACAATCGACACAAGATAACCCATTTATCTAGTATATACATGATAAAGCCAAAACATATGTTGTTCTAAACAAAACAATTAGTATGTTGTTTTGGGAAATGCACTATCCATCGAGACTTAGAGTGTGTATGATGCCATTGGTTGCAATTTTGAGGGCCAGGTGTTTTAATTCCTCTTAGTGGCATTTGCCAATTTTTTGTTTTCTTCTTTTCCATGAAAATGAGCATCTCATCTTGGAAAGTCAAAATTCCTTGAATATGTTTCCATTTCCATTATTTCGTAATATAGATTAATGTGTTGTTATTCCATGCTTGAAAGGTATTTTTTTATTTTGTTTGTATTATGTTATTGAATATAGAATTCCATAACTCTCTACAAGTTGTGGTGGTTAGAGTGACACTTATTGACAATGGTCATGGGAGGAAAGGTGGATCGACGGATTCTTTCCTGGGTAAAGGAGTCTTGTTTCACTTTACAAAATCATAGTTTGTAAGTTGGAATTTCCATAGGAGAATGGAAATATATACTTGCGAAAGACAAGTCTCATTCATTAGAGGATGAATGTTCCCTCCATCTCCTTGGATACTAGGAAAATTAAAGACACTTTTCTCTCAAGGAAGCAGATGGAAAAACTAAGGTACAATAGTAGACTTTAGGCTTTTGCATTAAAGAAAAACCTTGAAATTTTCCTTACAGGGATCAGACAGACATTAGAGAAACAGGGTTACAATCAAGTGGCGAACAAAAGCAGTGAATACAAATTTCTCATGATTTATGCTCAGATGTAGACATAAAAATTGTTCATGATTTATGCTACGATGTAGACATATACATTTTTTATGACTGTTTTGGTGTTGTGGCTGCACATAATAGAAAGCATATTTTCTAAGTATGTTTCTCTTTCCCTTTTCACATTGTGGGTTTCCTGAATTAATTACTTTCAATGTTTTGATGAAATGATGAAGCTCTATAGTAGCGCTTTGCAATGCATTGTTCAGTTTGGATAAAATACATTCATGGTTGTGCTACTGCAAATCCATGCCTATAAACATCTAAGGAATTGGACTCAATTGTTATAAGAATGCACACTTGGTATTCTAGTTTCCATGATTATAGGCTACATAGCTCATCAAGTGGGGTTTTCACCTATAGCTAACATCATTCTGCCAAGGTTGAACATCATTCTGCCAGGGTTGAATTATTTTCATCTTGTTCTAACGATATTAAAATTTTCAATATAACTGTTAAAGAGACAATGGGTTTAGTGATAATTTATTGAGGGGTAGAAATAAGGTATACATATTTTTTTGATTTACAAGATATTCTTCATAGATAATCCAGGATCGTGAAATTATCCAAGTCAATAGATACAATCACAACTTATAATTAGGAATAAATTCTGTTGAATTGGTTGGTACACATCAGAAAGCATTAAAAGCTATTTTTTCTATGGAGAAATATGAATTGTAAAAATCATAGATATTTGTGAAAAGATCATGTTATGCAAATACAACTATAGTGAAGACTGTTACTTCCGATGAGTCGCTAAAGCAATGTGAAGAATTTTCCCTCAATCTCCTTAGATACAAAGTGGAAAAATTACATACACTATGTTTTTAGGAAATAGATGGACAAAATAAGGTACAATCATAGACTTCAGGCTTGTGCATTAGAGAAAAATATTGAAATTTTTCCTTACGGAGATGAAACAGGTAGAAAGAGGGTTAAATTTGAGTGGTGAATAGAAGAAATGAATACAAATTGGTCAGGATTTATGCTAAGATGTAGAAATTTATATTTTTTTATGATTGTTTTGGTGTTGTGGATGCACATACTAGAAAACATATTTTCCATGTATGTTTCTCTATAGAACTAGGTGTAAATAATCTGAAGAGACTAGATGAAATCAAAGAGGTTATTTTTCTTGCTAATCTCTTCTAATGAATTTTGTTCCAATGAATTTCTAACTTACATTTTTGTTTCTAACCTCTTCTAAAAGTAGTCAAAGCTGGATTGATTTAGGTCTTCATAGTATGAAACATTTAATAAGAGAGTTCATAATCATTGTTATTTGATTCTAGTTAAAGTGTATTGTATTTGTTCTAGTGTTTCATTTTGAAATGTTGCAACCATGCTAGTTACAAACTTACATGTTTTAACTATTGGCTCAGAGAATGAGGATTTTTGTTCATATGTCAGTCTCTGATAAGGAATTATTAATTTTATCATTCTTTGGACTGGTGTAAGCTCAATTTTGTATTATTTTTCTATATAAATTAGTCTATGTTTCACTAAAGGATTAACATCATTTTTTATAGCCTTATGTTATAATAAGCCTAGGGCAATATATGAGGCTGATTTTTGCAAATATGTTGGTTTAAATTCCATAATGCGATTTTAAGGGATTGTATTTATATCTAATAATAAAATTGGTTTAATAGTGGAAAAATGGATATGAAATAAGCAATATGCAAATAGAAGATTGATCAATTCCATAATGCAATGGTAGCATATGGTATTTTTATATAGAAACTAGGAGAGTCTCAAATGACATACACAGAATTGCTGCCTTGATTTAAGGTTTCTTTATATTGGTGCCTTGCTATGGGATATTGTTGGTTATACATGCACCCCCTGAATCCTGATGGGACCAAATCCGACAATGAGAACTTTAGGCATAGTACAACAATGATAAGGGATTTGTATTTACATGTAATTGGGAAACTAGGGTGATTATCAAAAGATGGATATGAAAAAATCAGCATGAAGATTGGTACTTTGCATCTTGGGGAATCCAATAAAAGTTTCAAGTTACAGTTATATGGACAAAAATAAAGGATACACCTATTGCCTGGGACCATGTGTATATAGGTGGTGCTATTTAATTAGCATAGGATTTTGACTTTCCTGAAACTATGCATAAGTGTGAATATCGAAATATTTTATGTGTAACATATTCAATTTCTTTGAAAAAAGAAAAAGTATTTTGGCAAAGTTTTCATTTCTTTGGGAAATGGAGCACAATTTTCGGTAAGTTTTTAAAAGCAAGCTTTTGATTGATTTTCTGAATTTGAACACAGTCAAAGTACGTTGTTTATTAGTAAATTGTTGTGTGTTGAGGAGTGTAGATGCTACAACAAAGTAGTGTTTATTGAGGCAAATTTGTTTTGCACCTAATGTTCATTGAACAAACCAAAAAACATTATAACTCAACACAAGCCGCATTGGGAGTGGTCTAGTACATGATCTCTCACCAATACATAAAATCACCATTTTATACAACCCACGAAGTTGAGAGACCCAGTACTAAGTAAAAACATTTAAATACAATGAAACAAAGAAAACAAAACACCCATTGACATGGCCATAGGTTTAGTTTTGATGTTGTTCAATGCAACCCATAACATCCATAAGTTTTGCAAACTAAATTGAATAGAGCACCATGATTGTGGAGTTGAATGGAAATTTTACTCACTGTAAGATAGAGAAAGATAAATGAGGATTTTGACAAGCAATGTTCTTCATCTGTATTCATTCTATTTTCCCAAATGCATTCCTAGCACCATTGTTTGTAATGGTTTTGGAGAAACAAAGGACAATGGTGATTAAGGGGAAATAGGAAGCCATATTTGGTTCTCCTTACTTTTTCAAAAAGTAGATTTAGAAACCTAAAAAATACTAGTCTTCACAAGGCTCCAAGGAGGACCTAATGCTTTTCTTCCAGAAGCTACGAAGAGTTAATCTGAAAAAAATTATACAACCATCAAGTTGCCTACATTACTAATCTCAATTGTGTCCATAACAAATCTTATGTCTAGGATTCCTCGAAGTGGACAAATGTTGGAAGGATTTCTAGATAGAAAAAAAATTATCTTTTGTACAAGATTTTTTCCATTATATTGAAATGAAAGGAAGAAAATTTTTCAGGAGGTAGATAGAGATGGGGATGGTCATGCAACATTGTTTGATATGGATGAGAAAATCAAAAGGAGAAAGATTACCCTATTCTATGCTTCTGAAATCACAAGTGCCCTATATAATCCAGAGGAATTAGGTAACATGATTACACCCATTTTCATCCTCTATAGTGCACTATATACAACTACAACAATTTAACTATGAACTTTTGATACCAATTAGGATAGTCTTCCCTCGGGTTGTACAATTTAAAATCGAAATCTTGTTAGGCCCTTATAATACTAGTGATTCCCCCATTACTATTGTCATTGTGGCCCTTATTGTTATTGTTGTGCCCCTATTGTCCCCATATTGTTATTATTGTACCCCATAGAAGTCCACTATTGTTATTGTCATGCCCTTATATTATTATTGTTATGTCGGCTTTGATTATATTTTGAACCCTTAGACTCTTATATATAGAAAGGAGCTTTTGTCATTTGTATCATCCAAGAATTGTTCATTTGGAGAATGTAAAGGAGGTCACCCCCTCAAAGAGGCTGATTTTGAAGTCATTGATCTATCTTTTCTTATATTTCTGTAGTTTGTTACTTAACATTTGGTATCAGAGGTTTGGATTCTAGGGTTTCACTGCTCCAAACATGTCATCATGGAATTTTCATTATAACATTGTTTCTACGACGTTTCGGAAGATGAAATTAAAACTCATTTGAGCTTAAATCTCTATGAATCTCGGTTCCAAATTTCAGATATTTTGTCGCTATATTTTCAGAGATAGGATCCAAGGAAGTTAGGGTTTTTGCAAGATCCCAAATTATATCTCAAACAGGTGACCTGGGGAAAGTCGTCATAATTGTGTCTCTGAGCATCAGATTGAAATTTCATAAAATGTTACAGAAACATGATGGCCTGTAGTTTTCTTTATATTGGTTTCGGATCCTGAGGTTGAAACAGTGACACATGTCACTTCATACAATTTTTCTCTACTGAACAATTCTATAATTAGGTCATCGTGGGATATTCGACATAACTCTTCCTTGGAGAATCCAATATTGATTAGACTTATAGGGTTGGAAAGAGGACTTAGAGGGCTACTACATGACTCAATTTTAGACCTTGGAGATCCAAAGTTACAGAGATACAATAGATTCAATATCGAGCTCCTACAAATTGAAATAATATGTGTAGTTCTTTTAAAATTTTGCATAAGTTTGGTTGAAAAATTAGTTTGAAGGAATTCAAAGGGCATAGTGAAGAATTATTATCATTAATTGATGTACCAATGAGAGAAAATGGAAGCACCTAGTGGGCAACCTGAAAGCTCTAGCATAACTCATGAAGAATAGGAAGAAATGCGAAATGATATATCAAAATACGAGACCAAATGCAACAAAATTCACTCTCACAAAAAGTAACAGAAGCTAAGATGAATGGTTTAAATAAAGGTGTGGAAGATAAGATGGATGGTTTAAAGAAAGGTATGGAAACTAAGATGAATGACGTGGAAGCTAAGATTGATGGTATCGAAGAAAAACTTAAAGGCAACATGGAAGATTTGAAGACAGATTTGACAAAGTTGCTACAAGAAATGCTTACTAATGGTGAAACGACAGTAAAGGAAACTCATGATGAGAACAAAAGAAATGTTAATCATGATTTCATAGACTCTAACATTGGATTGAAGACCCACCATGTTCCAAATATCAATATGAGCAAGTTTGATGGCAAGGATCCCATAACATGGATACTACAGATTAAGCAATATTTTGATCTCCTTATGTGCAAAACACAAAAAAGGTAGGCATTGCAACTTTATATTTGGAACCAAATCAATTTTTGTGGTATCAATGGCTTTTCTCTCATAAGAAAATTATCACTTGGGCAATTTTATGGAAGAAATGATATCACTTTATGAGGATACAAAAAGCAACACCTTTTTTAGCCAATTCGTAAATCTCAAACAAAATGGTTCAATGATGGAGCACATTGAAGAATTCCATAAATTGAATATAAGGGTAAAAGATATTCCATAGGAGCATAGGATTGATGTTTTCATATGGAATTTAAAGGATAACATCCAACATGAGGTACACTTTTGGGAACTTGGTGCATTGGAGAAGGCATTCAGGTTGGAAAGAAAAATGGAAAGAAAAATTATGGAAACAAGGAAGCCTACCACTCACAACTATAAAGATGGAAGTATTGTTGCCCCTAGCCTTGCACAAACTACAAGGTTGACACTACGACAATTGGAATAAAAAAGAGAAAAAGCGATTTGCTACAGTTATGATAAAAAATACACTAAAGGTCATAAGTATGTTGAGAAGAAATTATTTTACATAGATTGCGAAGAGGGGGAAGAAAAGAAACAAGAAATGTCAAAAGAAGAGGATATAAACCAGGAACAAATCCTAGAGAAATAAGAAATGAATCTGACCATATATTGTAATGCATTGGCCATAATTACCGCTCCTCAAACTATCAAGATAAAAGGAAATATCAAGAAGAAAAATGTAATAGTGTAGATTGATTCAGGAAATACCCATAATTTTATTCACTGTAAGATAGCCAAGGAATTGAATTGCTTCCTATATCCAACATCACAGTGTCAAGTGATGGTTGCAAGTGGAGGAACCATAAATTTCTTTGGAAAGTGCCAAAATATCACACTATCCTTGGGAGAATATGTATTGAATAGCCCAATGCTTTCCATTCCAATGGGTGGTGTTGATGTTATACTAGGAGTCCAATGGATACAATCCTTGGGTACAATAAATTTTAATTTTCAAGATATTTCATGAATTTTTTTCACAAGGAAAGGAAGTTTAATTAAGGGGTATTGCAGGGAAAATAGAAATGATAATCAACTCTAATGGAATGAAAAAGATTCTAAAGAAAGAACAATGAGGTGTAATTGAACAATTATGTTCGCTAGAGATTCCCACATCGAAACCATCTATTTCTCTAGATATCCAAAAAGTATTAGACAATCATTCCAAGGTTTTTGAGACTTCCAAAGGCCTCCCACCTATTCGTGATAATGATAATGCTATTCTTTTGATTCCAGGAAGTGTTCCTCCAAACATCATGCCTTACAGATATCCTTATGCCCAAAAGAGTGAAATTGAACATATGGTTGCAGAAATGCTAGAGGCTGGTATAATTCAACTTAGTCAAAGTTCTTTCTCTCCTCCAATAGTATTGGTGCACAATAAGGATGGATCATGGCGCATGTGTCCAGATTATAGGGAGCTCAACAAGAACATTATTAAAGATAAATTTCCCATGCCTGTCATTGATGAATTATTGGATGAATTGAATGGATCAATTTACTTCACCAAGTTGATATCTTCATTCAAGATATCATCAAATCAGAATGAAGACTGAAGGCATTCCAAAAACTGCATTTAGAGCTCATGAGGGTCATTATGAATTTTTGGTCATGCCTTTTGGCCTTGCCAATGCATCTTCTACATTTCAGGGTTTGATGAATTCCATTTTGAAACCCTTCCTTATAAAATTTGTATTAGTATATTTTGATGATATACTAGTCTACAACAAGTCTTGGAAGGATCATGTTAACCATGTTGATAGGGTGCTCAAACTATTGGAGGAGAAACAATTATATGCAAAAAGCTCCAAATGTTTCTTTGGATTACAAGAGGTGGAATATCTGGGTCATATTATATCTCAGGAAGGTGTGAAGGTAGACCCTAGAAAAATTAAAATCATTAAGGAATGGAAAATCCCCACATCCATAAAGCATCTGCGAGGATTTCTCGAGTTGACGAGGTATTATTGCAACTTTGTTAAGAATTATCGGAGAATAGGAGCACCTCTAACAACATTATTGAATAAAGATGCATTTTCATGGACTCAAGAAGCAATGAAGGCCTTTGAACATCTTAAAGAGGCAATGTGCCAAGCATCGGTCTTATTATGTCAGAATTCACAAAAACCTTTATTGTGGAATGTGATGCCTCAGGAAATAGAATTGGTGTTGTTTTAATGCAAGAAGAAAGACCCATTTCTTTCCAAATTTATCCATCAAAGGAAATTATTTACACAAATCTATTTATGAGAAGGGGATGTTGGCAATACTACATGCACTTAAGAAATGGCAACCCTACCTAATGTGAAAACACTTCAAGGTAAAATCAGATCATGATAGTCTTAAATACTTTTTAGAAAAAAGATTATCTTCGGAAAAAAAAAGAAAAAATGGGTCACAAATATGTTGGGTTATGAGTTTGAAATCATCTACAAAAAAGGGAAGAAAAATGTTGTAGTAGATGCACTCTCAAGAAATGATGAGGATGTGGAAGCATTGCTTTGCGCCATTTCTATTATCCAACCAGATTGGATAAATGAAGCAAAGGATGAATGGAAGAATAACGAAGAAGTGTGGGTACTAATTCAACAGTTACAAAAAGATCCTAGTACATATGATACATTTAGCTGGAAAAAGGATTCGGTATGGCACAAATATTGCTTATACCTATGTAAGAATTCCCAACTCAAACACAAATTTCTTATGGAATTGCATACCTCTCCCTTAGGAGGGCACTCATGATTTTTAAAAACTTACCACAAGCTTAAGAAGGATTTTTTTGGGGATGGCCTTAAATCAGATATTCAAAAGTTTGTGGCGGAATTTTTGGTTTCCCAAAAAAATAAAGTTGAAACAATTAAGACCCCAGGTCTAATACAACCTTTATCCATTCAAAGCCAATGTTGGGAGGAGGTTTCAATTGATTTTATGACAGGTTTACCCAAGTCCAAAGGAAAGATAGTCATCATGGTGGTAGTTGACAGACTTACCAAGTATGCACACTTTTGTGCATTATCTCATCCATTTAAATTTAGTACAGTTTCTACTGCATTTATGGAAACAATTCAAAAGCTACATGGAAACCCAACGATTATTGTAAGCGACAGAGATCCCATTTTCACCAGAAATTTTTGGACATAATTATTTTCCTTTCTTGGTACTTAGTTAGCTCATATCTTATCTTATCATCCTCAATCTGCTGGGAAAAATGAGATAGTAAAAAAATGTTTGGAAGGATGTCTTCGTTTCTTTGTATATGATAAATAGACACAATGGGTCAAATGGTTGCCTCTGGCTAAATGGTGGTATAACACTTCCTTCCATAATGCTGCAAAAATGACCCCATTTATGACACTTTATGGATATCATCCACCCGAAGGACGGAGCTCGACCCTACTCTTTTCTTTCTACTCGGATCCGAGCACACACTAAGTAATAAAGAAGGGCGCGATCAGATATCTAATTCCATGGATAGAGATCAGGTGAATTCCACCTGAAGCACTAGACAATCGATTACGTCTTCATACTAAGGGCCATTGGAGGCTCATCATCGCTCTTTGAAAGTCTTTTGCTACTTTGTGGACTTTTTCAAAGCATCCATCACATCATATTTAAGAGAATATTCTAAGGTTAAAGCAGTGGAGGATCACATCGAGCATTAACAATAAGTTCTCCAACTCTTAAAGGATAACCTCACTTTGGTGCAGAATAGAATGAAACAACAAGTAGATCAACATCGCAGTGAAAGAAGTTTTGATGTAGGTGACTAGATATTCCTACGATTACAACCATATAAAAAAATGTCCCTCAAGAAAGCTAAGAAGGATCATAAATTATCACCAAAGTATTATCGTCAGTAAAAGGTTTTGCAAACGATTGGTACTATGGCATACAAATTGGAGCTTCCTTTAGCTTCCTGAGTGCACCTAGTTTTCCAAGTTTCATGCTTAAAGAAGGTTATAGATGACAAGCTCTGAGTTCAGACAATATTTCCAAAACTTAATGAGAAAGGAAAAATCATATTGGAACCTGAAGAAATCACAGAAACAAGAACTCGACAACTATGAAATTGATCAATTTCAAAGTATCTCATCAAGTGGAAGAACTTACCCATTGAAAATTCCACATGGGAGGATGAGAATTTTATACAAAAGCATCAAGAACTACTCAAGCGTTGAGGGCAACATTTTTTTAAAGCAAAGGGGCATGTTAGGTCCCTATAATACTAGTAATTCCCCCCATTACTATTATCATTATGGCCCTTATTGTTATTGTTGTGCCTTTATTGTCCCCATATTGTTATTGTTATGCCTTTATTGTCCCCATATTGTTAATATTGTGCCCCATAGAAGCCCACTATTGTTATTGTTGTGCCCTTATATTATTATTGTTATGTCGGCTTTGATTATATTGTGACCCCTTAGACTCCTATATATAGAAAAGAGGTTTTTTCATTTGTATCATCCAAGAATTGTTCATTTGTGTAATGTAAAGGAGGTTTCCCCCTCGAAGAGGTTGATTTTTAAGTCAGTGATCTATATTTTCTTCTATTTTTGGAGCTGATTACATAACAAAGCTACTATTTCCGTGAAGAGTGTAACTCTATACTAGAGTACCCAAATAATTGCCAAAAATACTACTACGTTTCCATGACTATTGGTCGATGACATGATTGATCTTTGCAGAAGTCATAACAAGGTTTCACCTTCGCACCTAACTGAAACTCTTTAAACTTCGTTTGTATTATATTACTTGAAACAACAAGAAATTATGGGGAATTCACTATAAGAAATGGAATATAAATCGTTGACCTCATTTTGTAGGAATATATGTGTAGATTTTAAAAGGAGTAGAACAAGGTACAATTTCGCAACTTGAATTAAGCACTCTCTTTTTTTTCAATTTAGAGAAAAAAAGTAAACAAGACAAACTTCCTGCAAAATAAAAATAGTCTTATTAATTACCTCCTCTAAATTGAGAAAAGGGGAGGGTGTTGTGGAACAAAATTCTTACATAGACATGTATTAATTTAATAAGATAGCTTGTAACAAGCGTATTTCAAAACAAAATATTTACATAGGGATGTATTATTATATTTAGATAACCTATAAAATTATATAAATAACAATCACAGATAAAAAAAATAAAAAATGGCCCACAAGACATGACACTAAAATAATCTAAGTATCAGAGTCAGGGAGGAAGTCTACTATCACATCAACCGAAAATTGGCAAAGATTTTCGTGAAAATAATGTCTTGAGAATGCCTTAATTGATAACCCAGTTGCATACATAATTTCCTTTCATTTTAAAGAAAGAAGTAGAGACTTACCTATAAGATAAACCAAATGTGTGATGATCTTTGGCTTCATAGTATTGATTACGGATTCTCGTTCCAGACGAATGATATCCTTTTTCTTCTTTAGTTCCATTTTCCTTTTCCATGAGACCTTTTCCTGCTTATGCTTGATATAATCAACATAATAAAAAAATGTGTTCATTTAACTTCTTCTAGTAGCCAGCCTATGTTGGGTATTTTGAGTTCCATGGTTCGAATCTCATATAGTTGCACTCAAATAAAGAAGGAAGTCTTTCTGCAAAGTTCGGATGGATTTCAGATGATAACAAAGGAATAAAAATAAAGCGTTTTTAAAAACTAGTGTGGAATACAAATAGGCTAGAAACAATTTGGATGGACCATGTAGCCCATCACAAGAGGGGTAGTTTCCCCACGACTCAATCTTTAGAACACAACTGAAAGTCCTTTTCACAACACAGTTGCAAATCATGAACCACATGAACCAACGATCTACCCTAAACTTATTTGTCGATCTATCGTGCTTATTTGGTTACATTGGGGTAGATGGTTGTCTCACGGGTATTATTTCTATCAAATTGGACTGATTGATGACTATTTTCCGGCCAGCTTCCTCCCAAGTTGACAATTGCTTTATGCATCCCTAATGTTGGGGATTTTTCTGGTAAAATCCCAAAAACACAAAAATTCAAGCACACAGAGGCAATGCTCTGTTTCCTTTACTCCAGGATCTTTTGTGCACAGGGAAGCTTTAAAAGAAATTACACAGAACAGAGTATTGCACCACCATAAAAAGATTTCTATTGATTAAAATAAATTGACTGATACATATTCATCCTCTTTCACTCAGAGGGATTCACCAAACATTACAAAAGAAATTACTCTGTCTCCTTTGAAATTTTACACCATTGTGTGTAAAAATTTCATTTACATTCACTGCTGTGTGAAAACAAAGATTACAAGGATTTACTGTTTTACCTTTTCACTACTGTGTGAAACAATTCATGGTTTTGATACAAACCTCCCTCTGGTTTTCTTCATTCACATATTCGCCTTCTTCGCTCCTGCATTGCTGTGTGTTTTTACATTTCTTACACTTATTAAAAATGGTCAACAAACATATGTTTTTAGTTGTTCTATTAAAAACAAACCTACGGCCGTAAAAATTAAAAAACAATAAAATTAACACTATATGACATAGCCCATGCCATTATTTAATTTATGCCCATACTTTCCGTAGTCAAAAATTTAATAATCCATCTACACGTTATGACAAAACTTTAATAAGGTATGGTCAAAATTCAACTTGACTTTACTCCACGCAATTTGATTTGATGCGGACCCGTATGCAACTTCATGTGATCGACGGTGGAGAGCGAAGAACCCCATCTGACGGCTTACAAGCATATCGGAAGCCCTTTTTAACGGAGCTTTACTCCACATTGCAATTTTGAACAATCAACGGTGGATAAGGCTGGAGCAGATCAGACGGCGGAGGAGAATATCGGAAGCCACTTTTTAACCAACTTTTACCTTCCGATAAATGTCAGAGGCTGATGTCACGCCTCATCCATGCGTCAACTCCAAATTGTATCGAAGCTCTTGTGTACGGAAACTGCCTTCAACCAAAAACAGTGCGATATGGCTCAAGGTGGTTTGTGGTTTTGCTGGGTGGTTTTGAGGTGTATTAAACGCTGAACCGTGCACGGTTGAAATTACAAATTCAACACTCCTCTCTAATTTCAACTGCTGGGCATTCGGTCATACCCAGGCACTTCCTCAAAAATTCAAAGCTTTTCTGATCCAGTGGCTTTGTCAAGATGTCTGCAACTTGTTATTGAGTCCTGCAATGTTCTAGGACAATTTCACCATTGTTCACCAATTCTCTGATGTAGTGAAACCTTGTATCAATGTGTTTCATTCTCTTATGAAACACTGAATTCTTTAACAATGCAATAGCTGAGCTATTGTCACAAAAAATCACTGTCGCTTTTGCTTGCTCTTGGCCTAAGCTCCTCAACATCCTTCTCATCCAAACTGCTTGACATGCTGCTGCTGTAGCTGTCACATATTCAGCCTCTGCTGTAGACAATGCTACAATGGACTGCTTCTTAGAAGCCCATGAAATGGCTCCTGAACCCATATGGAAAACATAACTGGAAGTGCTCTTCCGATCATCAACACTTCCAGCCCAATCACTATCTGTGTATCCAACCAAATCTGAATGTTCTGAGACATTATATAAAATTCCAAACATTTTGGTACCTTTTACATACCTCAAAATTCTCTTTGCTGCTTGCCAATGTGCCTCCTTTGGCCTCTCCATGAATCTGGAAATTAAACTAACAGCATACATAATATCAGGCCTAGTTGCTGTTAAATACATAAGGCTTCCTACAATACTCTTGTACAAACTAGGATCAAAATCCTTGCTGTTGTCCTCTCTGCTGAGTTTTAATTCCATTATTGTGGGAGTGATTGCTGCCTTACATTCTTCCATGCTAAATGTGCTCAATACTTGATTTACATATCTTGCCTGTGAGATAAAAATTCCTTTTTCATTTTGATCTACTTCTATGCCTAAGAAGTATCTCAAGAAACCCATGTTAGTCATTTCAAATTCCTCTTTCATGACTAATTTAAAATTCTTAATGAGCTGATCATCATTACCTGTAAAAATAACATCATCAACATACAAGACAACAATTAAAATTTTACCATCTTTTTCTTTGATGTAGACGGTGGGTTCTCCTTCACACTTGTCGAATTCATTATCCAATAGATATGAATCTATTCTGCTGTACCATGCTCTTGGCGCTTGCTTCAGCCCATAAGGAGCTTTCTTCAATTTGCACACTTTGTGCTCTTCACCTTTCTTCTCGTAGCCTAGAGGCTGTTCAACATAAACCTCTTCCTTTAACACTCCATTTAGAAATGCTGACTTCACGTCCATTTGGTAGACTTCCATTTGTTTTGTGCTGCTATGGACAACACTGCTCTCACGGTTTCCATTCTTGCAACCGGAGCAAAAGTCTCCTCATAATCTCTCCCATACTGCTGCTTGTACCCTTTCACAACCAGCCTTGCCTTGTGCCTTTCTATCTTGCCTTCAGCATTGCTCTTGGTCTTGTAAACTCATTTCACTCCAATGACTTCTTTACCTTTTGGTAGCTCAACCAAATCCCATGTTTTGTTTCTCTCTATGGCATTCATCTCCTCATCCATAGCTTCTATCCATTTCTTATCGTTAATTGCATCCTCGAAATGAATAGGATCATCAACATGACAAAACAAGGCAAATAAGGAATTCATTCCTTCATTATATATGTCACTCAAGTTTCTGAACTTCTTACCTCTTT
>APFE030846351.1:112101-130042 GCA_000404065.3 Pinus taeda
AATGCCTTTACCACGCCTTGTTGGACAAGCAAGTCATGCATTTTCACCTTCTAGATTTCAAAATTATTCTTGCCATTGAATTTCTCAATTTCAAACCGGTCACTTTGAGTTTTCACCATTTTGTATCAAAAAAGCACAATAATCTCCAATATCAACGTTTTAAATACCAGCAATTTAAAAAAAAAATTGCCTATGCCTTTAAAAATATCTTCCCTTCACAAAAAAAATAAATTCTGCCTTTGCATTTGTTTTTACATAACCAAAAAACCTGCCTATGTCTTTGATTTTACACAAAAAATCTGCCCGTGCCTTTGTTTTTTTGTTTTTTTTTTTTAAATTCTGCCCTATAATAACATTTTTATTTAAGGGTTAATGATAACCTGTTGGTTCCATAAATTAACTATTTCCCTTCGTTGGAAAATCAAAATCGTGATTTTATGGATTAAGCCTAAGAGCAGGAACAGAAAAGTATACAAGCATTCATTACTCGTTGAATGCTTGTATACCACGCTGACTTATCACTGCATTCTTATTTCTGTGTCTCTCGACCAGATGCCATTTTAAAGTTCAACCAATGATTTGGTACCTTGCTGCATACCCGAATTTCGATCAAGAAACCATATAGTTGGTCTTCAATTCGAATCGATATAATTGGTTGCAAATGGAACAGTTTCAACTAGTAATTTAGGAGAAAATTATTAATCCGAGTACATGTGCATTTCCTTCACGAAACTAAACAACTCGCCAATGACCCAAATCTGATCTATATATCCATCCGGAAGTGCTGAATGCGATCCAAGAAAATAAATTAAAAGAAATGGCAGAATCATCGAGTGTTTCGACTTGTTTAATATAGCACTAATACGCATTTGAATGTGCATTAATACGGAAACCATACCTTAGCAGCGTATTACAGCGCTACCGCCACCAGACAACGGTTCTCCATGGCTGTTACTGCGTTTTAAACAATCATACCTCCATCGCACAGGCAGAAAACGCATCAGCTCCAGCGCACAGGCATAAAACGCATCAGCTTGCTTAGCGCTCCTCCAACGCGCTCTGCCAGCAAAGGTCTGCTATCCACGCACCAGCAGCAAAACAACGATAGTGCGCACTAGCCCTGGACTATCTCCCCGCACCAGCAATAGTTACGCACTCGCTCCAGCTCCACGAGCGCTGCCAGCAACAGATACGCACTCGCTCCAGCTCCACGATCCAGGCAGCCAGTCTTTAATCATCCACGCAACAACTGCGATCCACCTCCAACATGCTCCGATACCAATTGTTGGATCAGGTGTACAGCTAAACTAAATTAAACACACAGCAGAAGCACATAAACACAATATTTAACGTGGTTCACCCAACCAATCTGGGCTACGTCCACCAAACATAGGCATCAGGAATATATTAATCAAATTGGAGATTACATCAAGAAATCCTCACACACTCTTAGAAAATCATCCGAATGATTGCCTGTTATATAGCATAGAGAATCTAACAGCCTCATAACTCCCTCACATCAAATATAGGAGGCATTAACTCTCTCCCAACAACCTGGAGCTAATCTAGGAACTGAATCCCTATTGTTGTCATCCTTCAGAGATTTTTGCCTATTTGACTCAAACAGAAAATCTCAACATAGACAACGTCAAAGTGTTGTTGTACTTCAGATTCTTACATATTCCCAAAATCTGTAATCAATATTAAAATACCCACTCAAAAGTAGATTATTGCAAATGTTTGTTCTACCGAACATCGGTAATATATTTAACAGGTTGTATCTCATTATTGTTACAAATCAATTCAAACACTACGATTCTTACAACTACTGAAACCCATAACTATTACCAAACTCGATTACACCCATTATTATTACATCTGATTTCAGACATGACTACTATAGCCACCGATTTTTTGGAAGTTTGTGGGTCCACTGGCTTTCTCCGAACGCCTCCTCTCAATGACATTAAATATCTCTTCTATTTAATATTCTTTGTATATATGAAAATCTACGAATATATTTTTCAAAGTACATTTATATATTTATATTTTGCTTGACATTTTTACACTATATTAAGAGATACATAGGCTACGGAAGAAATTTTCACTAACTGGTAACCATCGTTTGATGTTCCTTTTTATTACAGGTACTTGATTGAAGATTTAATGGATTCTCACCACCCATATATATATAGATATATTCTCTCCTGGAAAAAATATATATAGATATATTCACCTATATATATATATTCATTTAATAGAGTTCTCTGTAATCGATTCGAAACAGGTTTGGAAAAGTTGTTGCAAACATTTAGATACTGAATGTTCAAATGATCCAGTTGGTAAAAGTTGCTGACCGTAGGAAAAGCCGACTAGATTTATAAATCAAAGCATGAATGTGATAACGTATGGCAACTGCTTATGTAAACCGAGGTATATTTTGATGTCTCCACAACGAAGGGCCTAACACTTCTAAACTGCAGAGGGGATGAGGATCCATCTTTAGCGACGTCTTGGAAACATATAATATTTTGAGGACGTTTCTTTATTCCCTCAAATTGTTACACTACAGACATCTTCACTAGGAAAAAAAGGAAAAGTACTTCGGAATAGGTAAACGTTTTTTAAACCTTATGTGGTGACAATTATAATATTGAAGGGAAGAATTATACAACAATGTAATCTTATAAGTGTTATTAAGTGTTATATTAAGGAGGGATATATATTTTTTTAAATGTGATTAATTTTTATCTTCCAAACTTTTATCGTAAATAATATCACCAGTTTTATAGGATTTTTTAATTAATTGGATTAGTTTAATATCACCAGTTTTATAGGATTTTTTAATTAAGTGGATTAGTTTAAGTAGCTTAGTTTTTTAGCTTCATGCAAGTATTTAAGTTAACTATTTTTTTTTGTGCCTCACTTAATGTCTCTACTAGGTTAGGCATGATAATTAGTATTCATTGGTTTATAGTGGGTACTATTTATGAAATAAGAAGTGCTAAGGGGTTTTTTCATGATGTTTTTCTTCTAAAAAGGTGGTGATTTTCCAATTATATATTCAACCATGGAAAATATGAAATTGTGGACATGGTGTTTTTCTTGACAAAATTGGAGTTGATCCCCACCAAAAAAACGTTGTAAATAAATACCTTGAGCTTCAACTAATGGAAACAAAAATTAGATACTTAAAAAAATTAGTTACCCAAGGACATCAAAAGTTAATACTTTTAGAGTGCCACATTATCTAAAGTAGAAAGAAATAAACACAAGAAGGGTGATAGCCAACTCACATGTCCTAATGCTATGCAAACCAAACTAACAAAAACAGGAGGGTAGTCCTTCATTGTGAGGTTAGGATTTTATCACAATAGGCTCCTAGATTGAGTATATGTTATATTCTTTGGATAGTTAGTCCCACGCATGATCCATTGCATTGAGTGCAAAGGGGTGTCACAATGGCAACACCATTTCCTCTATCTGGGGGATTGTAGGGGGAAAAGCCCCTATTGTTGAGGTGTGATGGCCCTTGTACATAGGTCTAAAGGGGAATGTCAAGAAATAATTGTTGATAGTATTTTTATCGATGGGTTTTCATCAAGAGGATTTTATTGAGTGATTTTACTAACCATGGTTTTCATTTTTAGACACTCTTGTGGCACACACTTTCTAGTCAATGCTAATGTAATTTCGATTAAATAACTAAGGATGTATTCTAATCCAGTGTTAATGGATCGGGTATTTATATTATATTGTAACATTGTAAAGACAATATATTGAAATATCTTTCTAGTTTTACAAGTTTTGGGTTTCTAGGGTAAAATCTCTAGGTTAAATGACTGTGTGCCACTGCATATTTTCTAGTTTTATGCATAATTAGTTTGCAACAAATAAATGGATAGGGTTAAAACCTACGTTTGGTATTAAAAAAATTTGGCTTCAAGGAGATGCTTTTGTGTCTACGTGTTTTGGCCCATGCCTATGGAATCTTGTTATAATAAGAGATACGTGTTATCAATTTTTTTGGTGAAACAAAATGGAAAGCAATTCAAAATTAAAGATCAAGAAATTTAATAGGAAGAGATTTACGCTATGGAAGTTTTTTTGGTGAAAAAGGATTAGTGGATCATTGTGTATCTAAGTATTGTGTTAATGGGGATGTCAACAAAAGACTAGAGTAGTTTAGATCAAAAGGAAAAGAGAAAAATGAAATTGTGTCTTTCAAATTCAACATTAATGAATGTTTCGGTGGAAACTACAATGAAGACATTGCAGAACAATTTATGGGATTTGAATTATTATTTGTAGCGAGAAGAGTCCACATTGTCAAAGGGTGATAACCCTTGTACAAAGGCCTAAAGGGGCATGTCAAGAAAAAAAAGTTGATAGGTTTTCTACCAATAGGTGCTCATCAACATGTTTCTATTGAGTGAATCTGCTAAGCATGGTTTTCACATTTTGGTAGTCTCATGACGCACACTTTGTGGTCAATACTAATGTAATTCCAATTAAGGAATTAAGGTTGTATTCTAATCCAATGTTAATGGATTGGGTATTTATATTGTATTGTAACATTGTAAAGGCATATTATATTAAAATATATTTTCAAATTTACAAGTTTTGGGTTTCTAGGGTTAAATGTGAGTGTGACATTGCATCTTTTCTATTTCTATTAAAAGTAGTTTGCAACAACTAAATGGATAGGGTTAAAACCTACATTTGGTATTAGAACAATTTAGCTTCAAGGAGATGCATTTGTGTCTAAGGATTTTGGCTCAAGAGTATGGAAAATCTTATTGCAATAAGAGATATGTGGTATCAATTTTTATGGTGAAGTAAAATGGCAACCAATTCAAAGATAAAGATCAAAAAATTTAATGGGTAGAGTGTTGAGCTATGGAAGCTCAAATTGGAAGATTTTTTGGTGGATAAATATTTATGTATCATTTTGGTTCCATGTACTGCATAGACAAGGATTTCAAGAGAAGACCAAAGTAATTTAGATCAAAAGGAAAAGTTAAAAATTCAATTGCATCTCTTAGATTCGACATTAATGAATGTTCCAGTGAAATCTATAATGAATATTTTGTGGAACAAGTTATGAGTCTTGAATCATATATGTCCCTAGTGAAAAATCATTCTTGTAGAAGAAGATATATAAGCGAAGTATGACTAATGAAAACTTTTTGGCAAAGCATTGATATTAAAATTTTAAATCAGATAAGTTTATTGGTTTTTTGTGTTCTTTGCAGGACTCATGTAATAGTCCAGCTATTGCCATTGGTAATCATTCAACTACTTTAAGATTTTATGAAATAATATCATCTTTATTATTGGAGGAGATGCTATGGTAAAGAATGGAAAGTAAAAATGAATATGCCTTATTTGTAAGAGTATGCCCCCACGATGGAAATAAAAATAAGCCCTTGGGTGGGAAAGATAAATCTAGAGGAATATATAATTCTCTAGGAAAATTCATAAAAGTACATTGGAGATGTGGAAAGGAAGGACATTAGAAGAAATAATGTAGACCCAAAAGTGTTGAGAAAGTGAATGGATCTGGTTATGCCCATTCTATGAAAGAGAAAACCTCCTTAGATAAAGGAGAGGATGTGTACTTGGCTTCTTCAAGCTTACACATAGATCATGAGGCTTAGTTCTTCGAATTAGATGCATATTTTCAGATGAATCCTTGATTGGCTAAATTAGATGCATCTTTTGATATGACTCCTCATAGGTAGTGGTTTTGTGAGTATGAAATATATAGTGACAATGATATTTTCTAGTAGATGGTTTGACATCTAGAATCATAGGATGAGGAAAAGTCAAGTTAAAGTTCATGGTTAGAAGGATTAAAACACTCCCTCTGTTATAAAATCCTAGGATAGGCTATACATTTGACTTATGTAAGAAATATAAGTAATACATGTGTAGAAATAAAGTTTGAAAATGACCCTTTCTAGGATGGTTCAAGGAGCAATGGTATTCCTAAGGGGAGCTTAGATTGAAATTTTGTATATGCTGCTCGAAATTACTATTAATGATGGATGCAATAGCTCCATTGTTCCTTAGAGTGGATTTTCAAGTAGGAAAATCCTCTACTATCTCTAGTGAAAGGACTATGTTGTGGCATCAAAGTCTAGGATATTGAAAAGAACGATCTTTGAGTGCTACATGGTAAAGGTATCGTTCAAGATATGTATAATTGCAATTTGTATTTTTATTTATGTGAACATTACTTATTTGAGAAGAATAATAGAGTAACATTCTTCTTTGATTTTATAAGGGAAGTTGGAACAATTCCATAATTAGGTAAATATGTGTACTATGTCTCATTTATGGAATACATTTCGAGGAATAAATGGATTTATTTCCTTAAGAAAAAAAATTGAATCCCTTGACAAAATTAAAGGGTTAAGGTTGTTATGGAAAATCCAATAGAGAAGAACATCGAGGTGTTGAGGACACAAAATGGTGAGGAGTTATTTAGGAATGAGTTCATGTAACTCTATAAGTAGTGTAGTGAAAAAAGGAAAAATAATACACCATGTACTCCTCATTAGAATGGGGATGGAGAAATAATTAACATAGCGCTAATGGAAAAAGCAAAGAGCATGTTGTGTGGTGATGGGTTAGGACAAGAATTCTAGGTAGAAGCAGCTAGTATTGTGTGTTTCCTAGTAAATATATCACCCTTATCGGTGTTGGATTACAGGACTCCACACGAGGTATGGGTTGGTAAGAAGCCCTCTCTTAAATATCTTAGGATATTCAATTGTGATGTATATGATAAAATTCCAAACAGGAATATAAATAAACTGGATAATAAAGTTGAAAAGTGTATCCTTATTTGATGTAAATATGGTCTAAAATGTTATAAGATTTAGAACCTAGAAACTAATATGGTTGTGCATAGTGGAGATTTGATATTTAGAGATATCAAAGATGTTGTTAAAATCCTACCAAGGGAGAAAGAACCAAGAAAATAGGGTCTGAATTGAAGGATGATGAATCTAACTCTAGAGAAGAACAATGATTAGAAGAAGAATAACCTCATATCCATGTATTGAGGATATCAATTAGGGAAAGAAATAATCTAAAAAAGACATTTTACCATATTTACATTCCAATTTTTCTTTGTTTATTAATGATGATGATCCTATAAATATTAGGGAGGTTGTGAATTCATAGGATGGAAAATTGTGGAAAAGGGCTATGGTTGAAGAAATGGAAGCCTTGGACAAGATGAGGCTCAAGATATAGTGGAGTTTTTGGTCGAAATAAATCCCATTGGTAGAAAATGGGTGTTTAATAAGAAGTTAAATGCCAAAGGTAGAGTGGAGAAATACAAATCTTTGTTGGTAGCAAATTTTTATTCCTGCATAGAGGGAATTGAATTTGGTGGGATAAGTTCTTCTATTGCCAAGTTAACTTATGTTATATTTCTTTTATTTATTGTTGTTGTCTTTTTATTTTGAACTAGAATGGATGGGTTTGAAGAAAATATTCTTACATCAAGATCTAGAGGAATAAATCTACATGAAGTAGCTAGAAGGATTTGCAATGAAGGGAAAAAAAGAGTTGGTATGAAGGATAAACAATTCCTTGTATGGGTTAAAGTAATCACTGAGGTTATGGTGCCAACCTTTTGATACTTAAATATTGGGAATTAGCTTCAGAAGGAGAAAACTGGATAGTTATGTATATTTAAAATTAGTTGGTGATCATCTTATTTATTTGGTATTGTATGTGGATGATATGTTTTTGATTGGAAATAACAAGGAAATAATCTAGCATGTGAAAGATCACTTTTTCTCTAAATTTGAAAAGAATGATATTGGTGCTAAAAATTTTATTTTTGTCATGAGAATTAAAATAGTTTGGGAAAACGTGAAACTGTAGTTAAGTAACAGGAAATATCTTAAGCCAATAATGTAAAGGTTTCATATGTAGAAATGTCAACCAATATAGGTACTTGTTCATGTATGTGTGATGTCATTTGCATAGCAATGTCCAAAGACATAAGAAGAAGAAGAGGAAATGTCCCATGTTCCATATTTCAATGCGGTTGGTAATTTTATATATGCAATGGTTTGTACTAGACTAGACATTTCACATGGAGTGGAAGCATTAATAAGGTTTATATCAAAACTAGAGAAGGTGAAATGGGAAATAGTAAAGATAGTTTTTATGTATTTGAGTGGTACTATTGGTTCTGTATTCTACTACTATGGAAGATCAAGGATGGATAGAGTGTTGGACATATGTGGTTTGTTTTTGTAGATTGCACTAGAGATCTAGAGTGAAAAATTTCTCAAGTGCATATGTGTTTAACCTATTTGGAGGAGAAATCAGATGGATGAGCCTCATACGAGGGAGTCCCTTTTATAGAGGTTCAAGGGGTCCATCAAGAGAAAGTCATTCATAGGTGTTTTATATATAGGTTTTCATTTAGAGGTTTTTATCACGTGATTGTTCTTAACATGGTTTTAACATTTTGGTGGTTTCACGAAATATGATTTTGTGGTTCATGGCAACATAATTGTTTTTAAGAAACTATGGTTTTATTCCAATCCATGGTTAATGGTTTTGGGATTTATATTGTATTGTAATAAACCACTAAAAATACTTTCTAGTTTCCCAATTGTGGACTAGGGTAAAATATTTTTCTCAAAATCATGTGTGTGTGTGTGTGCACGCGCACATGCCATCAAATTGTTTTATATTTTTATTATGAATGTATTTGTAACAGTTAATTTTATAGGGTTAAATCTACATCCCATGCGTTGGAGCCCTACGCAGGTTCTACAAGGAACTATGGTTCTTACATTATCAAAATAATTGTAGGAAACTTGTCAAACTAGGGATGTTTGACGGTTCATGCTAGAGGTTGTCATTTCCCTCTTTCTCCACATTATCCTACATCTCAATGTACCTTGTGGATAAATAAGTAAATGATAGCCTCTAGCATGTATATATATAAGAGAGAATAGATTGTAAACTTAAGAAAGAAGCCCTTAAAATCCAAATATACCAAAACATTCACCACAAACAACACAAAATATAAAGAGATGGACCCTTAAGGTAGGATGACACAATAAATTACTCCTTATGGAAGGAATCACTTCACAAGACATATTTACTAAAAGACAATACAATTCAAAAAATCTCTAATACAATGATAATCATGTGCACTTATACTTTCTCACAACTATTACTAGAAGTCTATGTCAACTAACCCTTATTCAAATAGTGACTTATTCCATTATTATGGACTACAATATATTCATTATTCTTGCATGTACCTCCCTAGGTGCCCATATTATCCTCATTATGTACATTACATTTATCTCACTTGGCATGTTTTATCCTCGAGATATGTGAATAAATCATACAATATAACTTACTAACTAATGTAGTCGACTAGTTCCATGCATGAACACTCATCCATCCGAGTGAAATGTTGTCATGGAGTAAAAATATGGCATTTCATCCTCAATATTGATTCAAAATTTTCCTTGGGATCCATGTCTTTTCCATGTTACTTTGATATCACTATTCATTACTTTTCATTCTCCATACTAGTCTCCATTTTTACTCCATGTTGACCCATAGTAATTTTTTCAATGTTTATGCCCCTTCCTTGTTGGATGTTGTCTGTCCATGTGGTGTGAATCGGAATATATAACACCTTATCTATTAGTTCTTCTTTCTCTGATTCTTCAACTTTTTCTTCTTTAGCTTATTCTTCATTTTTATGCCCTTCCCAGGGATTCTCTTCATGTGATTATGTAGGATCTTCTTCTGATTTTGGACTCTTCATCCGATGTGCAATTATGTATTGCAGTGTGATTCCCTACAAGAAGTTATTTTGGTTCCCTAGTAAGAACTTATTTCTTAGTAAGAGAAATATCCTACAATGTAATTATGCTTTTCTTGAGCCATAGCTTCAAAAACTTCTTTTGTATATCAATACTAATTTTACCAAAAGATTCCATATAAGTATATCGTAAAACATCATCCATATCTATGACATGAAAATATAAATCCAACACATATTTATCAACAATAATATTCAAATATCTAAAAATTTGAATATTTTCATCCTCAACCTTTGTGCTTTGAATATTATTTGTCGGGACATGCAATCCCTTAATCAACATTAATGAAGTTATTCTTGCAATTTTGTTATTTAAAACAACGACCTTATTTTTTGAAATGCCTCTACAAAACTCCAATTTGAAGTTATCACCTAAAAGTAAAGCTCCAACATTCTCATTATCCTTCTTTACAACAAGAGATCACTTGTCTAAATTATTTTTCATATTTTGGATTTTAAATTTTTTCCATCTCTTCATGGTTAAGAAAATGCCACCATATAGCCACAACAACTTCGTAGAAACTTTGTATAAAGATTCTTCACTTAATTCTCCATACTAACTTCATTTCCCATATGTATTTTTCATTACTAGGACCATCATAATAGCTTTAAATCACCTCCTTGCGAAGATCCATAACTAGGGTTTTAAAGAAAATTTAGTCACTTTTTGATAAATCTAACTTATGTAGTTAGAGTTTGAGTTGACTAACGTAAAATGATCATTTTTTTTTGTTACTTCTTGGATCAGTTAATATGACCACAATTATAACCTGTCATTACTTCTCTGAATCTACTGGAACTATTTTAGTTGGAATTTATGCATTATATGAAAAGATATCTAATATGAAAACCACATGGTCTTTACCAATGAAATCCCTAAAAAATGTTAATTTTAGATTAGCAATAAGCCCACTTCTTGGAGCCCATTTTGGACTATTTCTTTCTGAGATTATGTATCTTTTAAAAATAATTTATGTATATGTATCCTTTCTTCAAATTATACACAAAAAGTTTTAGAAATTGAGTTGAATGTTGTCATCCTCTTTTTTCCATCAAAATATTTGCAAATAGAGAATAATTCCCTTTTTATATACCATGAAAAAGATCTAATACAATAGAAGTAAACCTTGATAAACATAAGATATGATATATCATAGTACTTAAGAAAAAAACAGTTAAACTCTAAAATTAGTAAAATATTTACCATGAATGCAATAAGAATATAGAGATAACAACCCTAAATTTATGGTAACACCATAAATTAGACCGTATGGAAGGAATCACTCGATAAATCATGCTAAGTATAAGATAATACAATTTGACACATCACCAATACAATGCTGCTTATGTGTATACATATATTGTCATGAGTATTCATAGGGGTCTACGTCAACTACCCCTTATTATTATATTATTTCATTTGAATTATAAAGTGCGTCTATTTCATTATTATAGCCACATTACATTCATTATTCATTTGGGTACCTCCCTAGGTGTTCGATATTGTCCTCCATATGCACATTATATTGTTAGCCTTAATAACCATAAAAAATTAAAGAATAATCAAAATGGGTATGAGAATGCATCCTTAACACCTTAATTTTCTTCTCTATCTATTTTTTATAAGACCTTTAATTCTTTAAATTTTTCAAAGGCTTTATATTCCTTCTTAAGGAAATAAATCCATGTATTAGTTGAGAGGTCATCAATAAAAAATAAATATAATACATAGATTTACCTAGTGATGGATCCAACAAAAGTCCAAACACATTACTATGCACCAATTGTATTAATTTTTTTGTGCTTATATAAATATAGGACAATCTTACCCAATTCTACTTCCCATATAAACAATGTTCATAAAAATCAAAATCCAAGTAGAAATTTTACATACATTCAACCATACCTTTTCCGTGTAGTGCTTAAATTCCCTTTTCTCCATTATATCCTTATCTTTGATGCCACCACATAATCTTCTCTAGAAACCGTAGAAGTTTTTTTTTTTTTTTATATACAAATCCTTGCATGGGAGAAACACCAAAAAAAATCTCTATTTTCATCATTCTAACTATTAAGTCATGTACTAGAAAAACATCACCACCACTGTAGCTACTTGAGCTCTTCAATTTTATTTTTTTCCTTTTCGATCTACTAAATTGCTTGTACCGTAGTAGACACTTTGGGAGTAGAGACAAAGGGTAACTTGTTTGTTTGTAATTATCCATCTGAGCTTAGTACAGATATAAAATAACCAGTCTTGCCATTTTTCAATCTTGTCGATCCATGTGGCTCCACAACTGCTAAAAATACATTCCCCAAAATACAGTCAACAGGAATGTATGCAACATCAAATTTTAATTTGATGCAATGCTCTTTAAAGCAAATAGAGGCCTGAGGGACTTCATACAATAGATCTTTGTTTCCTAACCCAATCACTTGTCTAAAGGATTTCACCCAGTACTTTGCAGGTACTATTTTCGAATTCAGAATATTGACATCTACCCCAGAGTCAATAAGTGTTCTTAGGGAAAACATTTCACCATTTATATAGATATCTAGCATAACATGATGTTGTTGATACTGGATAGAAATTACTGTCATGTCGGTGAATCCCATAGTATCATCCTTTCTTCCTTCAAATATTTCAATGTTTGTGTTAGTGTAATATTCATCATATGCATCCTCAACTTTCTTCCCTTTTTCTAACTCAAAGACTGTGCTTTTAGAGAGACAATCTCTTTTTTCAGATGATGAATCTCTTGGCTGACTTATCCTAATGTGAGGGCTATGGTCTTAGAGTTATGTTGGCTTATTTGGAAATATCTTATATTTCTTTCAAATGAGGCATGGATGAATAATGCCTTTGGTTCAGTTTTAGAGGCAGTCTTGCTACTGCTCCCCTGATTTTTGTGCATTATGCTTAGAAACGTTTCTAATAACTTTTCCTTCATTTCTCCTTCTCCCAATGTTCTGACCTAGGCAAGCAACCTTGTTTCTGCATCATCCATGGTTTATGCCATGAGAACCTTCTCCTTTGGCTGAGAAACATGGTCTTCATCAGATGAGATTTTTGATTCAGTGCTTGATTCACACTAACAGTTGTCTGAATCAGTGCAGTCACATTCATTCATGTGCATGTTTAATACTTCATCAGAGCATTCTAAAGAAGAACTTTCAGAGGATTCAGATGTTGAACAATGTTTTCATTGTTGTATATGTTCTCTAAATGAGATGTTTGGACAATTATGAGATTTGTGATTCTTAGAACCACATTTATAACATAGGATTTGCACCATGCCTTCTGTATTTACTGTCCTTTTCTTCTTTGCAGCTTCAAAGGATTTCTTTCCTTTGTTTCTCTTAGATTCTTTTGATAAAGGACAACGACTAGAGGTATGTTTAGTTTGGCCATAGAGCCAACAAATCAATTTATTCCACTGATCTTTCTTATATGTTTGTAGATGAATATCCTTGGGTTCACAGTAATGTGTTTTCGGCACATATCTATAGTATCCTTTCTTGGTCCCTTTTCTTTTCCTCTGTGGATACTTTCTGTATTCTTGTCCTTTTTCTTTCTTGGCCTTATTTTTAGCTTTTCTTCTTTTTGCTATGGGGTCATCTATAGTAAGACCATACTTGTTACAAATGGATTTGTTTTCTAGTAATCTTGACATCTTCTGCAGAGATTTATTAACTTCCATACTAGCGCATAAACTTAATAGAACTTTTTTAATGATGTTGTATATTTCTCCCCAAGTAAAGGATTCAAAAGGCAACTGAAAAACATCTTGTTGTCTTAGATAATCTACAAATTTTGAAGCCAATGCTGCTAAGTAGATTTGATTCCACAAGAGATTTTTGCTATCTTTAACCTAATATATTCTCTGAATCCAGTCTCTATGAAAATATTCATAATGAGACATTTTATTACATTTAATAATCATGATAATTATCTCATGCTTATTGGTAAGTTCAAGTTCTCCTCCACACCAATATTCTAGAATGAATGAAGTTAGTACCCCATCATATTACTTTGTGGATCTCCATCAACATTATGAATGATATCTCTTGCTTCATCTTTCAAGATTTCATTTTCTATTTTTTCCACTATTGTTGGTGATGACTCTATTTCCCACCATCTCAACAAAGTTCTAGTAAAGCACTGAACAATAGATTTACAAGCTTCTATTTCGTTTTTTCCCCTTAGGCACATGAGCTTGTATTCTGTAAACATAATATCTATCATTTGTCGAATCTAAGCAACACTTAGATTGTTAATATTCCATTCTCTATGTGATTCAGGATGGAAGTTATGTGTTTCTAGAAGTTTCCCTTTTCCACTAGGACCAGGTGCTAGATACCTAGTATATTGACTTTGGAGAGGCTCATAGATAGGGAGTAGAAGTGGTTTTGAGCTTTCACGTTGCTCTACTTCCTTAAACAGTGAGGAGATAGTCATTGGCTTGGATTTTTCTTTAGCCATTTCTTTAGGGAAGAGAGAAGGAAATCTATCAACAAGCTTAATAGGATGCTGAATATTTATAGATCTCTTGAATAGAGAAAACACAAGAATCGGTTTGTCTTTGGGGGCTATATGAAGTTTATCAAATTTTTCAGACAGTTTTTCAATAGAGTCCTGAGTAGATTGTTTTCCCATATCTACTTTCCTTTCAACATCTTCTATCCTTGTTAAGGATTATTTAACAAAACCTTTCAATATAGCAGTGGAATAGTTCACATCATTTAGAGTTCTATTAATACTATTTACAGAGACGTGTATAGTGTCAAAATCTTTTTTAACTTCAATAGACTTTGAACAATTCATTTCTATCCCTTTAACTGTTGTATTTGTCCAGTTTATTTGTTCACTGGCTTTCTGTATCCTACCATCAATGCCAAGGGCATTGTCATATTTTATGACTAGTGGAATGGCTTTAGCACTGTTATGTGCTTCTCCTAATATAATGCCTTTGTAAGAAGGAAAGGTGGTAGGAGTTTCAATTTTACTGCCATCTATGGCAGTCCAAGAATTTTTTACTGAGGATGATTCATCATCTGTCATTTGTACATCCGTACTTTCTTGCTTCCTCTTCCATTCATAAGAAGACAACCAGACATTGTTCTTCTGCATGTATGTTTTCCATTCATGGGATAATCTGATTTTTTCTGGGTATAGAGTGGTAAGGTAAAAACTTTCAGCCTCAGGATGAGTGTATAAATCCCAATTAAGCATATTTTTCATCCATTGATGATCAATTGTATGCATCCTACATCCTTCCATAACCGAAAATAACTTGTGCATTTCTAGTTTTGACGAATTTTTACAATCAAAAGGCACAAAGTTGTAAAATCTGGATTGAGGGATTATTTCATCAAGTTGTTCCAGATATCCTAGACCATATCGAGGCATACCAGTAGGACACATTTTGCTAAACATGTCTTTGAGTCGGGGGTCTTCATTTTCCAATGATGGAAGCTCATGAATCATAAATACATGATCAGTATCATGAGGGAAAGGTATTTCAAAACACTTAGGATTTGGACACGGAGTGAAAAAAGTTGTAGGAGGAGATACTCTTGTCCTTGGATGGTGGTTCTGATGTATGATAGAATCAGCAAGGCTACTGAGATTTATCTTTTGATTACAGCTTGGGCAGATGACTTGCAGGGATGAAAAATTTACAATCTATGCATATTCAAATAGATCTATATGATGGGAATTTACAGCTGGTGTAAAAGAACTCGCAGTATGTACTACTTGTGGATCAATATACATGGATGATGCTTTGCAAGCTAAATTGATTCTTCTACAATATATTGTATATCTTCTAGGAAAGGATACTACAACAGATGATGGTCCTTCTTATATATCAACAGAAGTAATCTTTTGCAATGTTGGAGGTTTTGGGTTATCAACAACCCAATGTTATGGGAAACTTAGGTCCTCCCATTTAATAATTTGATGTTCTACCTTTTGATTTTGGGTATATATTAGAACAACCACACTAGATTCAGATTCTTTGCTGGGAGCATGGAGAACTACAGGATAGAGCGTATTTGTGTGTTTAAAACAACCACAAGTTTGAATGACAATATTATTTCTCTTTTTCTTCATATCAAACCCTGTTTTTTGAACATGTAGTTGTAAAATATCCTTGATGTGCTTACCAAATGTATATATAGAAAAGCTGGGATAGCAATCAAAGTATATTGGTCCATTTGATAATGGAGGAACCATTCCTGCTATCAGTGAATCTGAATACTTGTTATGTGTCAGATCTCTGACTGTGTCAAAAATAAAAGTATTCAGTCCTCTATGGACTAAGGGATTGATTCCTACCCTTATGCACCCTAGATGCAAATATTTGGTTCCCAGTCTTGGCTTTATCCTAAAGTTTGTTAGTGTAAAGAAGAGAAAGTGTTTGTATAGAATCTTAGTTCTCTTGTATTTGACTAATACTTTCTTTGATAGATATTCTAGTTACAGCTTTAAGATGAAACATGGATAAGTGAGCATATACTTCTGATGAGGATATACTGGGCAGACACCACTTAGGTGCAGGTTGACTTTCAAAATATTCAAGTTCTGTAGAATTTATAACCCCTTTAGATGATGAAGAAAACATATCTCTTAATCGGTTTTCTTCAACATTTTCTTTAGCTTCAAGCTCTCTGAAAGAGACTGATCTTCTAGAATTATCCATTTTGGAGATTTATAGATTTTGAGTTCTAACCGTAATAAATCAGACGTTACTAGCTTTGATACCAATTTGCTGCAGGGGATTCAGACACGAAACTTGCTCTCGTTGAGTCTCTTCTCAATGATCAATACACGAACCCATACACAAACCTTTGGATTTTCACACTCTAGCATTTGGGGCTTCAGATGTGAAGCTTGCTCTCATTGAGTCTCTTCTCTGTGATCAATACACGAACCTTTACATGAACCCGTACACAAACCTTTGGACTTTCACACTCTAGCGTGTCCTGCCTTTAACACACTGGTGTTCCTCAAACCTCGACGAACCTCAAGTGAACCTCTTGTCTCACAGATACTACCTCAACAGACAGTTTTATCACATGGAAAAGAAAAATGTACTGAAGCGGAATGTATCATGCTCAGAAAATGGATACTCATATATTTATGCAAAAGTTTCTTTACAAATTCGAAGAGAATTTACGAAGCTCCTTTCGAGAGATAGACTGTTTAGGCATTTATCAGATGTTCCGACTTGTCAAGCAAGAAGCTATCTAAAGGCTTTCTGGCCTTTCACAACTCTATCCTAGAACTTGAATTCTTCCAAGAACATACAGACTTAAAAAACCTAAGAGTCTAGCCACTTTAGGTTCTCACTAGAGCTCTCACTCTGATGCGCAAGTTTCTCAGATCCGACTCTAAAGAGATGGAAGCAAGAACTTCCTCCTCAGACTCAGAAACTCAAAACATAACCAAAATCACACTCACACTTCAAATGCCCAGAATGAGCCTTACACCTTCCTTATATAGGAAAATGAAGAGACAAACATCTAATAGTTAGGCAAATAGATTCAGTACTATGTTTCATCAGTCGAAGAGATGTGGCTCAAAGCTCATCAAAAGTTGGGGAAGTGCTCCAAGTCTCATGATTAAAAAATCTTCGTACTAAATTACACTGTGGAAGATTTGAACAAATCCCATGAAAAACATTATACTATAAATAATTTTTACATAGTGACTACTTTTAAGCAAAAAAAATCCAAAAAAAACTAGTCACATGTGTAACTAGACATCAATATTACACTATGAAAACTTTAAAAACAAAGCCCACAAGAACCATTAATGAAAAAAGATGCACTTGTAGATTAATGAAAATTTAAATATGATGACACAAGATTGACAACTCACCTAACATTTGCTATATTATTATGTCTTTTCTCAGTCGAGTTTAATTCGATGCAATCGTTATCAAGATTCTATCCGGTCAATAAAGATGTAATTGTGTGACCTTTTATGCTATACGAGGCAATATTTAATTAAAGATAAATTTTTATATTGATTTATGATTTTTGTTTTTATAT
>APFE030846351.1:131001-155708 GCA_000404065.3 Pinus taeda
AAAATTACATTTCCTCATTAAATAATATACTTATTTGATAATTGATTTTTTTATGGAAACAAATATTATTATTATCTCACTCACCATTTATACAAAATTAGTTCACAAATATTGTTATGAATATTCCCCTTCTTAATGATTTAAAGAAATAATTTAATGTACGTAATTCAAATAAACAAAATGGCTCGTGCCTCATCTTATTCTTTGATGCGCTCGAAAAACATAAACCAACAAGGTAAAGCCACATAGTTAGCCCTTAAGTTGATAAAGAAATTAAAATTAATGTTTCGGAAGAAAATCAAGTAATCTAAGATAAGTAAAATAATTTTTTGTATTTGTATATATAAATAAAATTTATGCATCATTTAAATCAATCTATCTATATCTATATATATTAATTATTGAATTAGTGTTAAATACGTAGTAAGAAGTTTATATGATAAGTGTGCTATGAGAGGTTGATTTATGATTTCTAACGTATCTTATTATAGTGCGAAAATACAGTTAGGTCATTTGAAATACATGGAAAAAAACAAAATATTTATTTACAATGACAAATAAAATATGTGTATGTTTTTGTATTTTAAAATGTCAAATGAGAGAACTAAATATATTGTCTTTTCCTTAATGTTTATAGTTTTTTGGTAATAAAAATATTTAATTTACTATGTCATCATTTATAGATGTGAAACATTATGTAGATAAGTGGCACACAAACATTAGCATGTAATATAGATGCATCTCATTTTGCTATAATATTATTTGTTGAAATGGTGAATGATGAATAAATAAACTATACGAAGCTTACAAAGCATGAAAATGGATGACATCGAATGATAGATGTTGATCATCATGTAGTTAGGTCGTGCGTGGTCATTATGATGGAATAAGCGTATATCCTATTCTCTTTTCATAATGTTTGTTGTAGTGACAAATGATGAACAATTGGCCTATATCAACAATGGAAATAAAGCATGATTAGATTATATTGAGCTCTCAATATGAGAAGATGGACAACCCTCTAGTGTTCTCCCAATGACATCTTCACTAAATCTAGAACAATTATAAATGAAACATTTGTACATTTGTGGTTTATTGAAGCACCACACCATAAACAAGACATCCTCCGCTAGCACCTAAATTTGCTAAATGATTATAGAACAACATTGACCATAGATTACAAAATGATTTTGATAGCAACTCACCACATTCCTTGCGAACTCATATTGTCCCTCACTAGGTGTTGTAGCATCTAAGATGTTAAATTTGCTAGCTATATGTAACATATTCAGCCCATTTTGACCATGATCCTAGAGAGATTATGGAACTACCATTATTGTTGAGATTAACATGTGCTTGGATTTGTGGATTGGATGCCAAAAAATGTTTCTATTTACTTTTGGATAGCATATCAATGATGGATTACAATACGAAGGTAGACAAGCATGGTTCTTAGTACACTAGATAAAATTGAATATCAATTTATTCAATGGAAAATTGGAGGTTATAAATTATAATAAATTTTTACATGAAATTCCTAAGTCAATTTTAGGTAAATCTCCTTATTTATACATGGAGGGATGATAACCCCAATATTACATCGCACTCCATGCACATGGTATCACTAATCCATCACCCATTTGGTGTAATGGTGGATAGAGATAATGAATCATGGTTTACCCAAGCGGGTGGCTTGCATCATATCATGAAGGGATGCAATGGAAAAATGAGGGGAAGCGGAAAAGGTGGATCTCTACTAAAGTATTATGTTCACTAAATACCAAGGAATGCCTTGCTTCACTTAATTGGTTATGGGACAAGCTATACTCAACTCAACTTAGAGCTTGTTCATCATTCATCAATGGGCATCAAATTTCTCAATTTGTGCCCTCTACTTTTGAGTGTGCTTTAGCTTATTCAAGTGGACTTCAATGACATCTTAACCCTAACATATTTGGTAGCACTACTTTGTTTGTAGAAATGCCTAAATATTTTATTTGTATTTGAAATATTTTATTTATATTGTCTTTGAGGACATGGTGGAAAAGAAGAATAGATACCCATGGAAGTTATGTTTTTGTTTTCTGGTTTACTCACTACTATAGATTTTGACATGTCAAAAAGCTAAGACGACATGTCTTAATATTCCATGTGTGGAGTCCTCATGCAAGAGATTCATTAAATTGGATTTGAGTTGAGGATATTGAAGTGGACATTGATGTTAAAGTACTGGCAATAGTTGTAAAGTGATGAATAGTTCTTATCTTCTAGATGTCAAAAGATGAAAGCTTTGAAAGCAAGCACGGAAGCTAGGTGTGAAGTGCCTAGTAAAGACTAGTAATAAGGTCAAATGTGAGTTTCAATATCCATATTTAGACCACATACTTTGAGGTGTAATGCAAGACCATGTGTTCATGTGTTGAGAGTTATAGGTCCGCTATGCTATAAAAAGAAAACAACAACCATGGAAAGTTCCCAACAAAAATAACTATGGAAAGTTACCAACAAAAATAACCATAAAATGTCACCAACAAAAATATAAATATAAGTGATAGAGTAAAGATAGAAGTAGCAAACAATTATAAAGCCAAAATTTGTTCATATAATAGACATGGATATGTAAAAGGAAAGCCCACCATCAGCACAATTTTAAGTAAAAAAAAAGCCAAACAACTACCATCACCACTTTTCCATTTGCTAAATATATCAATTACATATTAAATATAAAAATAAATATTTCAAACCTTAAGAGAGTACAACATGAGGAAGTTTGCGAATGTATAATAGAATCCTTTGTAAGGTGGAACATAGGCTAGGCACTATCATCTCAAAAAGGTTGCGCGTCCACGTCCACATCACCCAAAATTACAACCACTCCTTTACTTTAGAGATAATAAACAGATTTGTAAGATAAAATATATTTATATATACCAATCGACACCCGTTTCAAATTGGCATTGTTGATTACAGAGATAAAAATTTCTACTAGGCAAGATTGTGACTCTCGTGCGTGCAACATACGATGAGACAAACGGCGATCAAAATTGATCTTACAATCAAAATAACTATCGAGTATGGCTGCAGGTCAACTGAGAATGAAAAAATTCTAGATCCGATCCAGAGGAAAGCATTCCATCACTAGGTTCACTTTAATCTAACAATATGATTGAATCTGATCCATGTGTGGAGAGAAATTATGCGACCATCTTATCCGAAAGTACTTTCTATTTATATGGTCGATCTGTCATAGGTATGCATGGTATTTCTCCTTAGCACTGCGGAAGATCTACAGGTGGGGACTCGATACTAAAAAGGGCGCTAGGTCCATTGCTGACAACAAAAACCATGGCCAAACCCCATGTTATGTGCACGTCCAAGTGGCAGTGCATCACCCAAGCCCCTGCCATACATAATGACCAGTATCAAGTTATCAACATGTACCCTGTATCAGGGAATCAAGGATATAAGAGACAACACACAAAAAAAAATAGTGTATATTTATGCATACCAGGATTGTCGGCAACGAATCTTAGGGCAGCCCAGCCATTGACCGGAACGTTCACAGTGTTGCGCATAGGAGGATCGACCAGGTTGAACTTCTGAGGATCTGTTTTTGAATTATAATTACCAAACCCCGATCCCACGATGTAAAAGTCATAACCATGGAGATGGATAGGATGGCTTTCACCTGCAAAGATATTTGTTCCCTGCAGAATTACTTGCACCGTCGTGTTATAGTTTAGAACTTTTACTCTTGTGCCTTTCACAGGGGACCACAGACCTCTGCTTACGCTCTGTGCAGTATAATCAAATTGCACGAGAGGGTTGTCGGGGAAGTCCCCAGAGAACACTCCTTTCATGCCAAAATGCTGAGCTTGAAGGATTGAAGAAGTCGTTGGGAGGACAAAGGATACGTTATTCATACTCGCCGCAAATCTTGATCCGTTGGGACCTCCACAAGACTGTCCTGGACAATTGATCAATCCTAGACCGACGGTGTAGAAGAGATTTTCTTCCACACTCTGTGGAACGAAGACCGGGTGGTCCGGTGAGGCCAAGCTTCTGAGAACATTGGCGAACTTAGTGGCAGTCTGGGTGTCGTTATAAGCTGGAAGATTAGGCACAGTTGGAACGGATGTACTGCTAGAACTTCCCTCGTATTCTAAAATGGCAACGGTTGTCGTGTTATCGAAGGGAACTCCTTGGCCACTGGAATATGCTCGAGCAGCCATGTAATATACACCTGTAGATTGATCAGCAGTGACAAGTACGTCTGTTGTCTGCCCCGGGCCGAGCATCAGAAAATTTGTCTGAAAAGGCTTCGTATACAAAGCATCCACAGCCACGACTGTCATTGTGTGGCTACCTACCGTGAAGAATAAGTCGGTATTGAGTGCAGCATTGATTACCCGTAGAAGCCTGGTTTCCCCACTCTTCACCGAGACGCGAATGGTATCTGCATCCATGGTTTTCCATTAGCCCAGGTCTCTAGAAAAAACGAATTAATTTTCCATTCAATTCAGTAATAGTAGAGGAATTCCAGTCTAGAAGATGGATAGAAATGTACCTGAACTTGAACATTGGTATAGGTCTCCTGGCTGTCCATTGATAATGAACGCATCTGAAACGTTGGGGGCAGCTCCTGTTTGGGTTGCTTGCTTCACAACATCCATAGGATTCCTATTCCACCATTCTCCTGTAAGTGCAAACAGGGCCTGGCGTTAAAATGAAGCACAATTGAATATTGTCAACTGAACATTAAAAAATTAGAACCAGTGGCAGTATACCTAGAAGAATGGGAACCTCGCCATTGGGTGTGGGAAAGGGATAAGTAGCACCCGGGCTTGGGGAAATGATCAACGCTCCATAGACAGTAGCTCGAAGCCATGAACTGTGAGCATGCCACCATAGAGTCCCTTCTTGACCAGTGATGGTGAATCTATATGTGTAACTCCCCCCTGGGCGAATGGGACACTGCGTTATAAATTCAGGGCCATCGGACCACCCAGTGCGGAATTGGCGCACTCCGTGCCTGCAAATACAATGTAATCACTTTCTCTCATTATCTGTAATTAAAACTGTAAAATGCATCTATACGCACATAACCATGACATTACTCTGGGTAAAATACATTAATATATAAATATTGCTCACTCTGATTGAGACATACCAGTGAATTGTAGCGTTATATTGGCCGTTGTTGTACACTTTGATAATAAGAGTGTCCCCGTTGGTGACATGGAGAGTTGGACCTGGAAACTGACCGTTAACGGTGATTATATTGTGCGTCACACATAGTCTCTTAACCGATGTCGATTGAAGCTGAATGTTCAGCAAACCACCTCCACATCATTAGTTTAATGATCTAATAATTGTATTTAATAGATATAAAAAATTCTTAAAACTACATAGAAAGGTTTGAAAATTTTTCAAATTCGTACTTGAATCTAGATTATACATTCAAAGAGTCCAACTGAGAAAATATATAAAGAAGACGTACAACGAATGTCTCAGTGAGTAGCTTCGCGGAGGCCATAGCAGTCAACAACGTCAGCCATACAGTCATCAAAACGAACCTGGCCTCAAATAAGCGTGCAGGGACATGTTGATTAAACACTTCCATTACAGTTTGATTCACTTCGCCACTAGGTATATCCAATACCAGAACAGGGACCAAATGGAATACTTTTATACTGCACTATTTCGACTTCAGCTTCAAACTCCAGAAAGTATATATGGGCCGTGACAGATTTGAGAGAACAAAATAGACATGGATTACGAAAGTGAGGAAATGAATTATTATATAACCCAATTACCCATTGCAATCAGTTTAGTGATTAGTCTACGTTGAAGTTGTTAGGGTTGGTTAGAAAAGATTGAAGTTGGTAAAGTTAGGCATTGATTTGAGTTTCAGAATGATCAAAGTACATAGTACTTGTTGAAAGATAAAAATACAAACAGTATTTAGACGCTGACTCGAGCACAGGTGATAAGCAAACATTGAAACAGCACCCAAGCAACTTATGCAAGGATTATACGTTTTTCAAGCGTCTGATGGCGCCCTTAAGGTCTAGTCTTATTATTATTATTATTAAAAGAGATTGTAACTTCCATAATAGTAACTGTATCATTGTCTCCTGTCCATCATGTACAGAGGACAAACAACAACGGAACATCTTAATCCTGATTGCTAGGCTTGAAACAAATGTTAAAGTTTTGACAAATAAGCCAGGCTACATTGCGATTCTTCCCCCGCATTTTCCTTTGCGTTGAAATGTAGGAATCATTCAGTCGACTTTTTTGTCAGTTCAAGAGTTAATCGAGATAGCTCATCAATTTAACCTTTATTTTTTTGTCGGTTTCCAATCTTTTGTGTGAAAGGAACTTGCTTGTGGCTGAAGACTTTAGACTTTCGCTTACCTTATGGATTGGGAAAGATTCGTTGTAGTCTCAAGCATTCACGCTTTATGTTTGCCTTTATGTTATTGCAAGCTGAAGGGCGACTTCTTGCAAATGCTTGTTCTACAAGATATCGATAAGATGTTTCACCTGCTGTTTCTCATTATTATTGCAACTCATTTCTGCAAGCATTGTTGCTGAAATCCATAATTATTAATTACCACTAGTCTCAAGCAATTTCTTTACAGCGGCTGAAACCCATTATTATTACAGCTGATTTCAACATGACTACTACAGCCACCGATGTTTTGGAAATTTGCGAGTCTACTAGCTTTCTCCAAACGCCTCCTTTCAGGTGGCATTAAATAACTCTTGAATGTAATATTCTCTTCTATATATGAAAATCCACGAATATATTTTCAAAATTACATTTATATGGTTTACATTTTGTTTGAAAATTTAGAAATACATAGGCTACGGAAGAAATTTGCACCAACTAGTAACCATCGTCTGTTGTTCCTTTTTATTGCAGGTACTTGATTGGAAACTTAATGGATTCTCCCCCAACACGTATATATATAGATATACAAAATATCTTCTCATTTAATGAAAAGCCCTATAATCGGTACAGAAGTAATTGAACCGGAAACCTAATTGCATTGCATACCACATGTGAATTTAAGGAAAATATTAAGAAAGTGTTGAAACAAAGTTACTGCAAAAAATCCTCAGTTTGGAAAAAGTCGCTGCAAACTTTTAGATGCTGAATACTCAACTGCTCCAGTTAGGAAAAGTTGCTGCCCATAGACAAAGCCTATTAAACTTAAAAGTCAAAACTCATGATAACCGGACTTGATCTGATTAATATATGACAGCTGCATATGCATATATGATTAATATATGAAAGCTGCATATGTAACATGAGGTATATTTTCAAATCTCTGTGGGTACTTAATTTAGTCTTAACCTAAAAAAAGAAGCATGAAGTATATTTTGACGTTTCCACAACAAACCCTTTGTTGTAGAGACATTCTTAAGCTAGAAAGGGGATCAGGATCTATAACGGTTTCTTGGAAAAGCATAAGATTTGAGGATGTTCCTTTATTCGCTTAAAGTTGTTACATTACAAACACTTTCACCAAGACAAAGAATTAAGGAGTGGGTAAATGTCATTTAAATGTTATGATGGGAGAATTTTAATGTTGACGGGAAGAATTTTGGATAAATGTCTTTTTATATTTTTTTGGTAGGAATATTTTTTTAATGTTATATTATTCAATTTATTATTACTTTCCAAACTTTTATCTCAAAAGATATCACAAGGTCTATATGTACTTTTATGAAGGGACCAAGTCAAGTAGTTGGATATTTTGAGCTTTATATAAGTAGTCTCCATGTTGATACTTCAAGCTAATTGCCTTATCGTGTGTATGAAGGGACCAAGTTAAGTAGTTGGATATTTTGAGCTTTATATAAGTAGTCTCCATGTTGATACCTCAAGCTAATTGCCTTATTGTGTGTCTCACTTCATGTCTGTATTAGGTTAGGCATCATAATTAGAATTTATTAGTTACAGGTAGAATTCATGAAATGAAAAATGTTAAGAGGTTTTCTTTCAAAAAGAGATGGTGGTTTTTCTATCACATAGTAAGATGGTGGTTTTTCTATCCAATACTGAATAGTGACAACTATGAAATTGTTGACATTATGCTTTTCGACAAAATTGAAGTTGATCCCTACCAAAAAATGGTTGTAAGGTAACTACTGTGAGCTACAACTAATGGAAACAAAAAATAGCGAGTTAGAAAAATTAGCTACATAAGGAAATAAAAAGTCAAGAGTTATAAAGTACCACATTATCTAAAGTAGAAAGAAATAAACACAAGAAGGGTGATAGCAAATTGACATACCCCAAAGCTATGGGAACCAAACTAATATAAATAGGAGGGCCTTTGCCCTTCATTATGAGGTGAAGATTTTGCCATAATAGGGTCCTAAGTTGAGTATGTATTATATTCTTTGTACAACTAGACCCACTCACTATCCATTCCATTAAGCACAGAGGGGGGTCACAAGGGGGGAATCACCCCCTTTATGTGGGGGGTTGTAGGGGCAGAGCACCCACTATTGAGTGGTGATAGACCTTGTATAGAGGCCTAAATGGGCCCATCAAGTGAAATCATTTCATGAATAGGTTTTTATCGAACCTGACATGGCTTTCACTTTTTGGTAGTCTCGTGGCACATAATTATGTGGTCAACAGTAATGTAATTCGGATTAAGGAACTATATTTGTATTCTAATGTAAGGTTTGTGGATTGGGGATTTATACTATATTATAACATTGTAAAAACAAAATACATTGAAAAATCTTTCTAGTTTTATGATTTTTAGGTTTACAGGTTAAACTCTTTGGGTTAAATATGTGTGTGACATTGCATATTTTCTATTTGTATTCAAAATCAGTTTGTCACAAGTAAATATACATGGTTAAAACCTACATTTTGTATCAAAATAATTTGGCTTCATGGGGATGCCTTTGTGTCTAAGGGTTTTGGCTCGGGCCTATTGAAAATCTTGTTATAATGAGAGATAGGTAGTATCAATTCTTGTGGTGAATGGAAATGTGAGTAATTAAAATGTAGAGTTGGAACTTGATTGGGAAGAGTTTTGAACTAGGGAATCCTAAATTGGAATATTTTTTGGTGCACAAAGGTTAGTGGAATTTTGTGGATCGAGGTATTGTGTTGATGATGATGTCGAGAGAAGACTAGAGCAATTAATATTGAAAGACAAAGAGCATGATGCAATTGTGTCTTTTAGATTCAGCATTAATGGATGTTTTAGTGAAATATATAATGAAGACATTGTGGAACATTTAGGGGCTTTATATCATTCTAAGTCCCTATTGAAGAAATCATTCCTATAGAAGAATTTGTATAAGCTAAGGATGAAGGCTGGAAACTAGTTGGAGGAGCATTTGAACACTTTTAACATTGTGGTAAGTTAGTTATTATACATTGATATTAAAATTTCAGATGAAGGTAAGCATATTAATTTGTTGTGTTATTTACTATACACACGCTGTAGTCTAGTTGTTGCCATAGGTGGTAATGCAACTACTTTAAGTTTTGATGAAATAACATCATCATTTTTTGGAGGAGATGGGATCATGGGGGCCTCACTCGGGGAGAAATATCATACCACGTGGGTTCATATGAGGGGATATATATTGAGGAAAAAATGGCATAATATATTGGGGGATATATAAGGGGTAAAGGTTTTTTATATTGGAAGGTATAAAAAGTGGAGCTCAAAGTTAATGAAAAACTATAAAGGGGTATCAAAAATGTTAACGAAAAAATGGATATCTGCGATATCTAGTGGAAGTAGGGATATTTTAAACTAGGAGGGTGTTGATTTTTTATTGGTAGGGGGTTAAATAATGTGATTTATATGGGTATTTTCCAATATGTAGTCAAATTAAGGGAATTGTTTAATATGCCATGAATGCATGTGATAAGTTAGAGGTTCATTGAGTGAAGCCCCTGTGGATGGGATGGGAAAAAATGGAGATACAAACTGAAAAATGACTTATTTGTAAGATGATGCAACCATGATAGAAATTAAAATAAGTTCTCATGTGGGAGACCTAAATCTAGAGGAAGAGCTAATTCTCTAGTAAAATTCATAAAGGTATGTTGGAGATGTGGAAAAGAATGGCATTACAAGAAACAATGTAGATCCAAAAGTGTTGAGAAATGGAATGGATCTAATGATGCTCATTCTATGGAAAAAAGCCTCTTCAAGTAAACGAGGGAATGCATACTGGGTTTCTTCAAGAACACTTGCAAATCATGAGGCTTGGTTGGTTGACTTAGATGCATATTTTCATATACCTCCTCATAGGTAGTGATTTTATGAGTATGAAAGATATTGTGGTGGTGATCTTTTCCTAGGAGATGGATCGACATCCATAATCATAGAATGAAGATCATGGATGAAAGGATTAAAACACTCATTTTCTAACTTCCTAGGATTGACTAGAAGATTTATTTATGTAAGCAATATGGGTAATACATGTTTAAAAGCAGTGTTTGAAAGGTACCCCTATAGGATGTTTTAAGGAGAAATGGTATTCCTAAGGGGATTTTAGTTTGGAATTTTGTATAAGTGACTAGGAAGCACTATTAATGATGGATACAACAGTTCCATTATTCTTTAGAGTGGAGCTAAAGAAGGAAAAACTCCTAAAATCTCTAGAGAAAAGACTACGTTGTGGCATCTAAGATTGGGGCATATCGGAAAGAAGGGCCTTCGAGTAACATATGGTAAATGTATGGTTGAAGGTATGTCTAATTTTTCTCTTTAATTTCATTTATATGACCATATTTTATATGGGAAGCATAATCAAGTAAGATTCTTCTTCTATGTTATCATAGTTGTGGTAATATTACATTTGGTGCATAATGTTGTGTTTGGACCTATGTCAGTTCCATCATTAGGTAAATATGTGTACTACGTCTTATTTCTGGAGTACTTCTTGGCAAATACATGGATTTTTTTCCTCAAGAATAAAATTGAAGTATTTGACAAATTTAAAGAGTTAAGGCTCTTGTGAAAAATCGAATAGAGAAGAAAATCAAGGTGTTGAGGATAAACAATGGTGGGGAATCCTTAAGGAATCAATTCTAGTAATTCTATAATTAATGAGGTATAAAAAGAAAGAAAACTTCACCATACACACTTCAATGGGGTTGTAGAAAGAATGAACATAACACTAATGGATCACCTTCATCAGTGTTAGATGAAAATAATCCACACAATGTATGGATTAGTAAGAAAATCCCCCCTTGAACATCTTAGGGTGTTTGATTGTGATGCATATATACACATTTTAAAAATGAATAGGAGTAACTTAGATAATAAAGCTAAAACGTGTATCTTTATTAGATATAAAGATGGTCTAAAATGTTATAAGATTTAGAACATATAAAGTAATAAGGTTGTGTATAGTCAAGGTGGTATTTAGAGAAATAAAATATGGTTTCAAATTCTTACCAAGGGATAAAGAATCAAAGAAAAAAATGTTTGAATTGAAGGATGATGAATCAAACAATATAGAAGAACATGACTTAGAAGAAGAAAAACCCCATATTCTTTTATTGAGGAGATCAATTCAGGAAAGAAGGCATCCCTATAGGTATAATTCATCAGATTTCCATTCCAATTTTGTTTTATTTATTATTGATAATAATCCTATAACTATTAAGGAGGAAGTGGATTCATAGGATGGAAAGTTGTGGAAAAAGGATATCGTTGAAGAAATGGAAATCTTCGAAAAGAATGAAGCTCGAGATATAGTGGATTTCCTAGACGAAAGCAAGCACATTGGTAGAAAATGGATGTTTAAGAAGAAGTTGAATGCAAAAGGAAGAATGGAGAAATACAAAGCTTGGTTAGTAAAATGTTTTTCCTAGGTAGAGGGTTTTGGACACCTAATTTGCTAAGGGTTATGGTATGGAAGTTGAAAACTCATTGGAGTCCAAGAGACCTTGGAAGATGAACTCAATAGTAATGTAAAATGTATAAGTTCATATCATTGTGAATAGTAAATGTAATTAATGCTTATTATTTCATATTGTTTCCATATCACCAAGTTAACTTGCTCTCTCTCTCTCTCTCTCTCTCTTCTCTCTCTCTCTCTCTTTTTATATATATATTATATATATATATTATTATATATATATATATATATACACATACATACAGTCTATTGTTTCTTATTTTAATTATGAGGGGGGAATGAGCCAGTATGCAAGATGAAAAAGTCCATGTATGTGTTGCAATAACCAAGGATGTGGTGTCAAAAAATTGACACTTTTACGTTGGGAATTCGCTTCAAAAGAAGCGAAGAAGGTCATTTTGTATATTTCAAATTAGTTGGTGATCATCTTATTATTTGGTATAATATGTGGATGATATGTTGTTGATTGGAAATGACAAGGAAATCATCAGGGATGTGAAAACGTAGTTGTCCCCTAAATTTTACAAGAGAATGATCTTAGTGTTGAAAATCTCATTATTGACATGGAAATTAAAATAGGTCAAGAAAATAGGAAATTATAGTTAAGTAAGAGGAAATATGTCAAGACAATATTGCAAATATTCACTATTTAGGAATGTAAACTAGTATAGGTACCTATGCTAATACATATAATGTTATCTATAGATAAATGTCCAAAGACACAAGAAGAGGAACATGGTTGACGATTTGGTGTATGCAATGGTCCATACTAGACCAAACATTGCACATGAAATGGGAGGTTTGAGGAGGTATATCTCAAAACCAAAGAAGGATAAATGGGAAATACTAAAGAGGTTTTTGAAGTATTTGTGTGGTATTACTAGTTATGGGTTATGCTACCAAGGAAAACCAAGATTGGATAGAGTGTTGGACACAAATTAGATTTTTAATGTAGATTGTGCTAGATATATGGAGTGTAAAATACCGATAAGTGGGTATGTGTTTAAACAATTTGGAAGATAAACCAATTGGATAAGCAAGACACTATTTCTTATGGAATTGTCAATTGTAGAAGATAAATACATGGTAGTAATTCAATCAAAAAAGGAAGCAATATGATTACAAAGATTGTGTTCAGGTATTGGGTTAGTACAATATTGTCTTTTAAATTGTTTCAAAGACACAAAATAATCTAAAAAGAAATTCAAAGTGGATAAGGTATCCTCCTACTTCAATTTGAGGAAATGAACCTCCTTAACCTCAATGAATATTCCCTATATTACTCATATAAATATATTCTATGATAACTTATAAATTTAAGAAAAATATAAATAAATATTACAAAACAATAAATGGTTAAGCTTTATATGGAAAGAAACTTATACAAATAATATGATCAATAAAACAGATATAAACTTTACAAATGCGATAGTAAATAATGATAACAATGACTAACAAGAAACATACACAACTATGCGGAAAAAAAAAACAAAGAAAATATAACTAAATTAAAATAAATAATAAAGCACATATTATTGATATATAACTATATTTTTCATGAAAAAAGCAACAAAACAATCTAACGTGTATTGGTATAATCAGGCTTGCAACTAGTCAATAAAACATCCTCACTCGAATATTTCAGATATTGTATATCTAAAAGGAACTAATCAAGTAATATTGTAATGTTCTATCCATTGTTAGTGTCATTTACATAAATCATTAACTTAGACCTATGAAAAAATGGAATTACCTAAACTTATAAATACAAAAGCACTATATATCAAAGTGCATATCATAAGGTCATAAAATCATCACGATCTAGTTAACACAATGTGTGCATTGAAAATTTTGAAACATAAGTTTCACCTCTCCAAAAAGCCGACCCTGCCGAAATAATTTTCAGGTCCTTATATATAAGAAAACGTATTAATTTTATTTTATCTATAAAATTGCATTACGTAATTGAAAAATAGGAACTACTTTTGAAAACGGTTTTAGTTTTTCAAATATTATTTAATAAATTTTAGCCTTTCCCTTTGACGTGGCACCAACGCACATTTTCAAATATTATTTAATAAACTTTAGCCTTTCGCTTTGACGTGGCATCAACTTTTTAGACGTGAGGACTTAAGACACTTCTCTTTTTCGCCTTGCCAAAAACTCTGATAGTTTCCCCTTCATCCTTTGAATCTTCAATCTCTTCGATAACTGATGGTAAAGGTGGAATGGTTTCAGTACCTTGTGCACTGGGGGAAAGCATAGTATATTGAGCAAGGCTCCTTTTTAATTTCATAAACATGTCTTATTCAATGGAAGATAAGCATTATATTTTCTTATGTTTCATATAAGTCAGGTTATGTTCACATAGGAGTTGATATAAGGTAGAAGGAAGTTACTTTATCATTTTATCTAAGAGAGCCAATATATTAAAGTCTTTGAAACACGTCGACAAATGGTTTCTCATGTGATTTTTTCCGAAAAATCTCTCTTAAATCTATGTTCTGCCTTAGATTTTTCGATAGTATCCTGAAACTATTCCTCTACTACCAATCAAGAAGAATTCACGTGGAAGGATAAGATTCTAAACCTTTGGATATAGCCTCACTCTTATTTAAACTCAACAATGACATTTTTAGATTTGACGATCATATTATTCATTTCATCTATAGCCCTTTGCTTCTCTTTGACTAATAAGACTAGCATTATACACTCATCTTTGTTGGGTAATTGATGGACCTTAATTTTTTTTTATTTTTTTATTTTTTTTTATCTAATGTATTTAGAAAATTTATTATCTGATTAATGTAACAACCCTTGTGAAATTTCCATGTAATAAAAGTAAATAAAAGAAAAATAATAACCACGAATGATGGGACACCTATTCCAAGCTAAATGTTGGGAAAAATCCTAGTGATCAGGATCACTTGTGATTGTTTATGGCTAAGGAAATTAGCAAAGGAAATGGCTAAGGCTTTGGAAAGGCAAAATGGAATTTTTGGCACATTTATTTATGAAAATAATGGAAATTAGGAGTAAAGGGAGTTGAAAGGTCATAGATTGCATGTGTGGAGGAAATTGAAAGAAATAATGGAGAATGAAAAAAATAGATGCCTCATTCATAAAAAAACTTTTGAGGATCAATTGGTAACATTTTTCCAGTTCAGTTTTGGAGTTCTCTCATTATTCTCTCTCTCTCTCATACTCTTGGAGACTCAAACTTTTCTTGAAGTACTCTCGGAGGGTGTGGCATACTTGGATTCTTAGATAAAGAAGGCAAAGGAAGAGTAAGAAAGTGCAAGAGGGCATCGAGATCAACAACTACGATAGTTTTTCTTGTAGGTACCAAGTTGCATGTATGTTTCCTTCACTATTTTTGACATGCATGGCGTATGCATGTGGTTCATTGGTTGTGATTTGTCATTGGCATGGAGGATTGCCTGGATTGACAGTGGATTGTCTTTCCTTGTAATTTCTTGAATAGACATGGTAGTTGTGGGTTTACTTTGATTGCTTGTTTTTGGTTGGTTCTCATGTTTCCTTATCTTGGGTGGAGTTACTAGTTCCTGGAGCCTTGGTTGAAAAAATGCTCTGGAGCCTTGTAACAACATGGGTTGAGTTACTAGTCCCATAGCCTTGGTTGGAAAAACACTCTAGAGCCCTTGGTGGGTTGAGTTACTAGTCCTAGAGCCTTAGTTGGAGAAATGCTCTGGAGCCTTGTAACAACTTGGGTTGAGTTACTAGTCTTGTAGCCTTGGTTGGAAAAACACTTTGAAGCCTTTGGTGGGTTGAGTTACTAGTCCTGGAGCCTTGGTTGGACAAATGCTCTGGAGCCCAGCGAAAGTTGTGGGTTGAGTTACTAGTCATGGAGCCTTGGTCGGAACAAATGCTCTGGAGCACTCGATTGTTGGGATGAGACCAATCTGATGATGGTTTTTGTGATGTCTGACTATGAGGTGGAATCACTGTTTGATGAGTTGAGGTGGATAGCCTCTGGAAGCCATGCATTGTTTTTTATTAATGTTTTCTATGAGATCCCACATTCATGCTTGGAATATGGCACCAGGGTGAATGGCTGAAGAGAGATTTGGCTCAACCATTCTATGGTAAGGTGGAACGTGGAAGTCCCATCTGAGGTTTGGATTTTACATCATTAACGAAAGGTTATTTCTCCTTGTATTTCTATGAGATTTTTGATGGATTATATGTGGTCTACATGGCTGCACTTTTATGATTATTTTTGTTGCTATTATGCTGGTTATGTATGTGTTTTACGACAACAACTATGTATGGATTTCACCATGTTTTTACTTGTAATTGAATGGTTAATGCATATATGACCTAATCGATGAATGGAAGTTGATGTGTTGAGGCATCAATGGTTCTTAGCGATTTTCAATCAAGTATGGGACCCCTATGATCAAAAATTTTATTTACACTTGTATTTTACATATTCGTGATATGTCTGACGAAATGCCTGTCATGGCTAGTAGGGGTAAAATCAAGGTCTTAAACAAGTATTTGCTTTAATACAGTGATTTCCATGTTATTTTATTGTTTTGAAGAGATGGTTCAATTATGTGCAATGACCTAGGCTCTGGGCCTAAAAAAGTGGGTCAAATCCCAGGGTCATTGGCATAGAACAGAAAAATTTAGTCTTTGATCGCTGGAAGGCCAACATGTGAGAGAGACTTTGGTCTTTTCGATGTTGTCATGCCTATAACATGAGAGCGACCGAGGCTTAATTTGTCCAAAATTTTAGTGGGACCCAAGGGAAAGATGTCTAAAGTATTAGGTTGGTTCCTCAGGGTCATGTAGCTGATGTTGAATGTCTGTATGTTGTTTTTCCATCAGTTCCACTTCCTTAATATGAATTAGGAGGTCGAACAATATCATAGTGGCCTCTCATCGCATGTTTACCCTAGTTGGTTGGTTTCTTGGGTAGATGTGGGAGGAGGGTCTTACAAAGTGGTATCAAAGCATGGTTCACCCCTTGGATTGGATGGGCTATGTGCTAGTCATGCATGCATGTCAGTTGCATGTGTGTCTCTCACACTTGCATTCCATGTGCTTGTTGCATTTGCATGATGTTCTTCATAGTTGTAGTGATGTCGTCATGTGAAACTTGAGGTTGTTGTTGTGAAATGTAGTGTTGTGAGTGTATGAATGGTTACATGTCAAATTATGTCACTTACATGTATCACTGTAGTATGTTTGGTTATAATCTTGCATGTTCGGTCACATTCTTGTATGCTTGGTTTTATGTATCGTTCTTGCATGTTTGATTTCAAATATCATTCACTCATGCTTGATCATATGTGTTTATGCATATGTGTCATTAGCTACGTATTGTTTATGCATGTTCATGTTTGCATGTGGTAAAGTGTATAGTGATGTAGTGGTTGTTGTCATGCATGAGGTCATGGTATGTGTTGTTGTTGAGATCATGCATTGATAACTGGACCTTAGCTAGAATGATTCTTCCATGATCATATGCTTATGTTTTAGATTTCTATATACTATCCTGATTATGTTATATATGTATCATGCTGATTTGTTGATCTTGCAAACAAGGCATCCTCCCCTAGCTATACTAGGGTACATTGGTTTGTTGAGATTAGGTTTAGATGACATGATATACCTTGCAAGAATAAATATCAAATGGTAGCAAGATGGTTGACTATAAAGACTCTCCCTATGAATCCTAAGAGCAGTATGGTGTTGGGAACTCTTCCGATTTGGCAGCTACACTAAGAAGCTTAAAGGAAGAGATAAGGAGTTGTAAGGCAAATAATAACAAAATCATGCAGGCACAGGAGAAACAAGCAGAGGTAAATGCGGTAATACTTCATATTTTGTCAAACTTGCAGTGATAGGGACGACGTCGGATCAGCTATGAGAAGGACAATAGCAATAATGGGGCATATGGTAGTCGATCGCATGGTGGTCACATGTCACATAGAGATGACATAGTCAGATATGGCATATTGTTAGGCACTCTGGATAGGAGAGGGGATAGACATAAGTATGCTTCTAGTTATGATTCAGATAGGCATCATGATCATCATCGTCATCATCCTTACAGGAGGAGTGATAGGGGATATTTATTGGGTAATTTTAAGAAAGAAAAGGCACAAACTTTTGATGCAGAGATGAAGAAACCACAAGATGCAGAGGCATGGTTGCTTTGCATGAGGGAATTATTCAGGTTGCATGATTATTCAAAGAACATGAAATCTAGAGTGGAAACATTCAGTTTCAAAGGTAAAGCATACATTTTGTGGGAAGATGTGAATAATGTTAGATGTCTTCATGAGGAGGATTTGACTTGGAATGATTTTGAGCAGCTATTCAAGAAGAATTATTCTTCAGAAATATACATTGATGATAGGGCGAAGGAATTTTTATGAGCTAAAGATGGGATCTATGACATATGATGAGTACACTAGCAGGTTCTTGGAGTTACTGAGGTATGTGCCTTATATCATGGAGATGAAGGCCAAGATTTAGAGATTCGTTAATGGATTACCGGTTGCATTCAAAGATAGGATTGATTTCGATGGGCCTAGATCATTGGAGGAGGCCATTCTAAAGATGAAGCATTGTTATGAACAATCAAAGCACAAACTTGAGATGAAACCAAATTGGAAAGGTGATTTAAAGAATAAAGGAAAATGGGATAGAAAGTGAGTAAGACCACAGGATTTGGGTAACAAGGAGAATGTTGCACCACTTAAGAGGTTCAATGCATGAGATAGAGGACAGGGACACAGATCTAAGGAGAAAAATAAGGAGTCCATGTAGTGTTGGACTTATGGAGGAGACCATTGCAAGAAGGATTGTCCACAGTACCAGAGTGGTAGGCCTAAGATATATAGTGTACAAGAGGCACATACTGTTGGAAATGTTGGTCAGAGTATTCCGTATATCTATGCAGCATTGGATAAAAAATAGGCAGAGCATCAAGAATATATCATTGAGATGGACGATAAGCTTTGTGATCAAGTTATTTCTATTTTGATTGACCCTGGATTTAATTATAACTATGTTAGTCATGACTTGGTGGATAAGTGTGTTTTGAGTAAGGAATTTCATGGAGAGCCTTTGTTAGTGCAGTTGGCTACTGGTACGAAGAAGTGAGTTCATCATTGGGTGAGAGCTTGTGCATTTGATTTGAATGGTATGTTGACCACAACACATTTGAATGTATTATCATTAGGATCATACAGTATGTTGTTGGGTATGGATTGGTTGTATCTACATAGAACAAAGGTAGACTATTACGACAAAGCCATTGAGTGTGTTAATGACAATGGGGAACCAAGAGTCTTGCAGGGAAATAAGAAAGCCACATTAGTTTGGATGGTGACAGCTATGAAAGAAAGGTGTATTCACAAAAAAGGGTGTAAGTTATTTGCAGTGCACATTTCTAGTGATAAAGGTAAGGAAGTTGAGGATGCAAATGTGTTGAACAGGTACCCAGTTTTACAACAGTTTAAGGATGTATTTCTTGAGGACATTACAGAGTTGCCACTTCATAGGGAGGTACAGTGTTCTATTGAGTTAGTGCCAGGGGAAACTCCAACATCAAAATCACCTTACAGGATGAGCACACCTGAGTTGGTTGAGTTAAAGTTGTAGTTGAAGGAAATGTTGGACAAGGGATACATTAGGCGAAGAGTATCACCTTGGGGCACACCAGTGTTTTTCATAAAGAAGAACAATAGAACACTCAAATTGTGCATTAACTATAGGCATTTTAACAAAGTGACCATCAAGGACAAGTCTCTGTTGTCGAGTACTTATGAATTGTTTGATCAGCTGAAGGGAGCAGTAGTGTTCTCAAAGATTGATCTATGATCTAGATATCATCAGGTACGCATAAAAAATGAGGAACTTCACAAGACTGCATTTAGGACCAGGTATGGGCATTATGAGTTTCTTGTAGTTCCATTTGGATTAACTAATTCTCTAGCTACATTTATGTGTTTGATGAATAGTGTGTTGCTTTCATACTTGGATAAGTTCGTTATTGTGTTCATTGATGATATACTGGTATATTCTAAAAATGAGGAAGAGCATGCTGAACATTTAACTGTAGTGTTGAGGTTATTGAGAGAGCATAAGTTGTATGTAAAGCTCAGCAAGTGTAGCTTCTTTCAGACTAAGGTACACTACTTGGGGCATGTTGTCTCTAAGGAGGGCATTATAGTAGATTCAAACTATATAAGAGCCATCATGGAGTGGGTAGCTCCTAAGAATGTGGATGAGGTGAGATGTTTCATGGGTTTGGTAGGCTACTATAGGAGGTTCATCGAGAACTTCTCATAGATTTCTTATCCTATTACGTCATTGCAGAGGAAAGGTAAGAAGTTTGAATGGAAAGAGAAGTGTGAGGCTACTTTTGAGCAACTCAAGCAATTGTTGACGCATGCACCAATGCTAAAGATTGCAGATCCAGAAAAAGAATTTGTAGTATGCACAAATGCTTGTAAGTGAGGACTTGGTGGATTCCATGTGTAGGATAGACAAGTGGTATGCTATGAGTTGCGAAAATTGAATAAGAATGCGTAGAACTATCCCACGCATGATCTTGAGTTAGCAATGATTATACATGCACTAAAGATGTGGAGATACTATCTACTAGGAAGGAGGTTTACATTGATGAGTGATCACAATGGTTTTTGATATCTATTTGACCAACTGAATCTGAATGGTAGGAAAGCTCAGTGGGTGGCTATGATCAATGAATTTTGCTTCGAGATCTGATATATCAAAGATAAAGAGAACAAAGTGGCAGACGCTCTTAGTAGGTGGGTGTAGGTAAATCACTTAGTAGCCATGAGCTCCTATGGGATAGATCTATAGAATAAGATCTTGTGGGCAGGTAAACATGATGTCAGATATATGGATATTGTGTACATGTTGCAACAGAACATAGGTACACATATAGGTGATAGTACAGGTACAGGTACAATTACAAGTTCAGGTACAGATACAGGTTTAGGTGTAGGTGCACAGGATATGTATTATTGTCTTACAGTGAATGGATTGGTCAGGTTCCAAGACATGATATATGTTCTGGATAGATGTGAGCTTTAGAAGGTGATCTTGAGGGAGTTTCATACGAAACCATATTTGCGTCACCAAGGTTACCAAAAGACACTGATAGCGATGAAGAGACTCTATTATTGGTCGAATTTGAAGAGGGATGTAGCAAAGTTCATGGCTAGATGTTTTGATTGTAAGCGAGTGAAATAAGAATGTAAACATCCAGGTGGACTGCTACAATCGACTGTGATTTCAGAGTGGAAATGGGAAGTCATTTCCATGGAATTCATTACAGGTTCTCCAAAGATAGTGAGACAACATGATTCCATCATGTTTATTATGGAGAGGTTGACAAAGGTTGCACATTTCATTCCGATGAAGTCTACATTCTCAGCTAGTGATGTAACACAGGTGTTCATCAGAGATGTGGTAAAACTGCACGATTTTATAAAGAATATTGTGTTAGAGAGAGATGCAAAGTTCACTTCCAAGTTTTGGAAGGAGATGTTTAAAGGTTTTGGCACAGAGTTAGCCTTAATTACAACTTATCATCCGCAAATAAAAGATAGACAAAGAGGGTCAATAGGATATTGGAGGACATGTTGAGGATTTATGTGATGCATCAACAACGAAAGTGGGAAGAGTACCTTCCACTGGTAGAGTTCACATACAACAATGGGTATTAGGAATCATTGAGGATGAGTCATTTTGATGCATTGTATGGGTAGAGTTGCAACACTGCCATCAGTTGGAGCGCTCTAGTTAACAAGGTGTTGATTTGACCAGACATGTTGGCAGACATGGAACAGGAAATGGAGGTTATAAAGAAGAATCTAAATGTAGAACATGATAGGGAGAAGAGTTACGTATATAGGAACAAGTTGTTCAAGGAGTTCCAAGTTGGGGAACATGTGTACTTGCACATCAAACTGGAGAAGAAATCCTTACGGATTGGCTCATGTGCCAAGATGGCACCATGGTTTTATGGACCCTTCAATATCATTGAGAGGATTGGGCCAGTAGCATATCCACTTGAACTTCCTCCAACATTGAAATTCCATGATGTTTTCCATGTGTCCTTACTTAAGAAGTATGTTAAAGATGTTGATAATGTGATTGAATGGTCTATATTGGAGGTGGAACCAGATGGAGAATTTCATCCAGAGCCTCAGTGTATATTGCAGAAAAAGGTGCTCATGCTCGAGAACTGAGAAATCGAGCAAGTTAAGGTTGAGTGGAAGCACTTTGGGCCTGATGAAGCTACATGGGAGATGGCAGATCAAATGTGGGCTATGTATCCTTCCTTGTTTTCCGGTTGAGGCAAAGCAGTTTTGGTATGGTGTTTGGTATATTCGTTGGTATATGTTTTAGTGATGTTAGTTTATGTACATATGTATATAGATGTAAATACCTCCATGAGATATGTTATAAAGCTCCAATAAGTGGCATGGGGTCATGTCATTATGGTGTTATGTTATTATGCTTTCATGTTAGTTTTATTCTTAGCAGGTTGATACTTCATTGAGTTAAGTTATAACGCTCTGTCGGCAGTATATTTTTCTTACATCAATTTCATGGTTGTAGGTGTTGTTGAACTCTGAGGACGGTGTGCCCTAAAGGGGGAGGTTTATATAACATCCGTGGTGAAAATTCCATGTAATAAAAGTAAATAAAAACAAAATAATAACTGTAGATGATGTGACACTTATTCCAAGATGAATTTTGGGAAAAATCCTAGTGATGGGGATCACTTGTGATTGTTTCTAGCTAAGGAAATTGGTAAAGGAAATGACTAAGAATTTGGAAAGGAAAAATGGCATTTTTGGCACATTCATTTATGAAAATAATGGAAATTAGGACAAAATGGAGGTGAAAGGGAACAAGTTACGTGTGAGGGGGAAATTGAAGGAAAATAATGGAAAATGAAGAAAATAGAGGCCTCATTCATAAAAAGGCTTAGAGGATCAGTTGATAACCTTTTGTTAATTTAGTTTTGGACCTCTCTCACTATTCTCTCTCTCTCTCTTATGCTCTTGGAGACTTAGATTTTTCTTGGAGCACTCTTGGAGGGTGTGGCATACTTGGATTCTTGGAGCAAGAAGGCAAAGGAAGAGAAGGAAAGTGTAAGAGGGCATCAGGATCAGTAGCTACAATATTTTTTCTTGAAGGTATCAAGTTGCATGTATGTTTCCTTTACTAGTTTTGTCATACATGGCGTATGCATGTGGTTTGTTGGTTGTGATATGTCATTGGCATGGAGGATTTCCTAGATTGATAGTGGATTTCCTAGCCTTGCCATTTCCTAGATAGCCATGGTGATTGTTGATTTACCTTCATTGTTTATTTTTGGTTGGTTCTCATGTTTCCTCAGCTTGGCTTGAGTTACTAGTTCGTGGAGCCTTGGTTGGAAAGAAGCTCTAGAGCCCTATAATAGCTTGAGTTGAGTTCCTAATCCCATAGACTTGGTTGGAAAATGATTTGGAGCCCTCGGTGGGTTGAGTTATTAGTCCTCAAGCCTTGGTTGGACAAACGCTCTCAAGCTCGGCGACAGTTGCAGGTTGAGTTACTAGTCCCTGAGCCTTGGTTGGAACAAATGCTCTGGAGCTCTAAATGGTTGGGATAGAGACCGATCTGATGATGACTTTTTGATGTCTGACCGTGAGGTGGAATAATTGTTTGATGGGTTGAGGTGGATGCCCTGGATGGTTTTTTATTGATGTGTTCTATGAGATCCTACATTCATGCTTGGAATATGGCACGGGGGTGAATGGATGAAGAGAGATTTGGCTCTGCCATTCTTCAGTCTGGTGCAATGTGGAAATCCAATCCTGGGTTTGGATTTTGCATCATTAATGAAAGGTTATTTCTCCATGTATTTATATGAGAATTTGGATGGATCATATGTGGTCTACATGTTTGTACTTTAATGAGTATATTTGTTTCCATTATGCTGGTTATGTATGTGTTTTATGACAAAAACTATGTATGTGTTACGAAACCAACTCACAAAAACATAGAAAAGATAGATCAATGCCTTAGAATTCAGCCTCTTCGAGTGGGAAACCTCCTTTACATTACAAAAATGAACAATTATTCGATGGTACAAATGACTAAACCTCCCTTCTATATATAGGAGTCTAAGGGGTCACAATATAATCAAGCCGACATAATAGCAATAACATAAGGGCACAAAAATAACAATAGTTGGTTTCTATGGGGCATACTAATAACAATATGGGGACAATAGGGGCACAATAATAACAATAAGGGATACAATGACAATAGTAATGGGGGAATCACTAGTATTATAGGGGCCTAACATGCCCCTCTCCTTCTAAAAAGTGTTGTCCTCAACACTTGAGTAGTTCTGGATGCCTCTGCATAAAATTCTCATCCTCCCATGTGGAATCTTCAGCGAATAAGTTCTTCCACTTGATGAGATACTTCGAAATTGATTGATTTCGTAGCTGTCAAGTTCTTGTTTCTGTGACTGCTTCCAGTTCCAATATGATTTTTCCTTCCTCATCAAGTTCTGGAAATATTGTCTGAATTGGGAGCTTGTCACCTATAACCTTCTTTAAGCATGAAACATGGAAAACTGGGCGCACTCAGGAAGCTGCAGGAAGCTCTAATTTGTATGCCACAGTACCAATCTTTTGCAACACCTTGTATGGACCATAATACTTTGGTGATAATTTATTATCCTTCTTAGCTTGCTTGAGGGACATTTG
>APFE030846351.1:155728-171752 GCA_000404065.3 Pinus taeda
AGTCACCTACATCAAAACTTCTTTCACTGTGATGTTGATCTGCCTGTTGTTTCATTCTATTATGCGCCAATGTGAGGTTATCCTTTAAGATTTGGAGAACTTGTTGTTGATGTTAGATGTGATTTTCCACTACTTTAACCTTAGAATTTTCTCTTAAATATGATGTGATGGATAGTGGATGATATCTATAAAGTGCCATAAATGCGGTCATTTTTGTTGCAGTATGGCAGGAAGCTTTATACCACCATTTAGCCAAAGGCAACCATTTGAACCATTGTGTATGTTTATCAGATACAAAGCAATGAAGATATCCTTCCAAAAATTTGTTTACTATCTCAATTTTTCCATCAGATTGAGGATGACAAGATGAGCTATGAGCTAACCGAGTATCGAGACAAGAAAATAATTATGTCCAAAAATTTCCAGTGAAAATGGGATCTTTGTCGCTTACAATAATCTTTGGGTTTCCATGTAGCTTTTGAATTATTTCCATAAATGCAGTGGAAACTATACTGTCTTTAAATGGATGTCATAATGCACAAAAGTGTGCATACTTGGTAAGTTTGTCAACTACCACCATGATGACACTCTTTCCTTCAGACTTAGGTAAACATGTGATAAAATCCATTGAAACCTCCTCCCAATGCTGGCTTGGAATGGATAAATGTTGTAATAAACTTGGGGTCTTAATTGTTTCAACTTTATTTTGTTGGAAAACCAAACATTCTGCCTCAAACTTTTGAATATCCAATTTAAGTCCAACCCAAAAAAATTCCTTCTTAACCCTGTGATAAGTTTTTAAAAATCCTGAGTGCCCTCCTAAGGGATAAGTGTTCAATTCCATAAGAATCTTTTGTTTGAGATGGGAATTCTTACATAGGTATAAGCAATCTTTGTACCATAATGAATCATTTTTCTAGCAAAATGTATCAGATGTACTGGGATCTTGTTGTATCTTTCGAATGAGTTCCCGCACTTCTTCGTCATTCTTCCATTCCTTCCTTGCTTCATTTATCCAATCTAGTTGGATAATAGAAATGGCGCACAACAATGCTTCCACATCCTCATCCTTTCTTGAGAGTGCATCTACCACAAAATTTTGTTTCCCTTTTTTGTAGATGATTTCAAAGTCATAACCCAACATCTTTGTGACCCATTTTTCTTTCTCTTTAGAGGATAATCTTTGTTCTAAAAGGTGTTTAAAACTATCATGATCAGTTTTTACCTTGAAGTGTCTTCCCATTAGGTAGGGTCTCCATTTATTAAGTGCATGTAGTATTGCCAACATTTCCTTCTCATAAATAGCTTTGTGTAAATACTTTCGCTTGATTGGAAAACTTTCGCAAGTAATGGGTCTTTCATATTGCACTAAAACAACACCAATTCCATTTCCTGAAGCATCACATTCCACAATAAAGGTTTTTGTGAAGTCCGGCGTAGCTAAGACCGGTGCTTGGCACATTGCCTCTTTAAGATGTTCAAATGCCTTTGTTCCTTCTAGAGTCCATGAAAATGCATCTTTCTTCAATAGTGTTGTTAGAGGTGCTACTATTCTCCCATAATACTTAAAAAACTTGCGATAATACCCTGTTAAACCGAGAAATCCTCGCAGATGCTTTATGGATGTTGGGATTTTCCATTCCTTAATGGCTTTAATTTTGCTAGGGTCTACCTTAATACCTTCATGAGATACAATATGACCCATATATTCCACCTCTTGTACTCCAAAGAAAACATTTGGATTGTTTTGCATATAATTTTTTCTCCTCCAATAGTTTGAGCACCCTATCAATATGTTCAACGTGATCCTTCCAAGACTTGCTGTAGATTAGTATGTCATCAAAAAATACTAACACAATTTTTCTAAGGAAGGGTTTGAAAACGGAATTCATCAAACCTTGAAATGTAGAAGGTGCATTGGTAAGGCCAAAAGGCATGACCAAAAAATCATAATGATCCTCATGATTCCTAAATGTTGTTTTCAGAATGTCTTTAGTATTCATTCTTATTTGATGATATCCTAAATGAAGATCCAACTTGGTGAAATAAATTGATCCATGCAATTCATCCAATAATTCATCAATGACATGAAGGGGAAATTTATCTTTAATATTGAGCTTTTTGAGCTCCCTATAATTCAGACACATGCACCATGATCCATCCTTCTTGTGCACCAATACTATTGGAGCAGAGAAAGGACTTTGACTAGGTTGAATTATACCAGCCTCTAGCATTTTTATAACCATACGTTCAATTTCACTCTTTTGGGCATAGGGATATCTGTATGGCATGATGTTTGGAGGAACACTTCCTGGAATCAAATGAATAGCATGATCATGATCACGAATAGGTGGGAGACTGTTGGCAACCTCCAATACCTTGGAATGATTGTCAAAGAATTTTTGGAGATCTGGAGAAGTAGATGATTTCGAAGTGGGAACCTCTAGCAAACATAACTGTGCAATTAAACCTCGTTATTCCTTATTTAGAAGCTTTATCATATTGTTCGAGCTTATTATCTTTCCCGGTTTCCTTGCAATACCCCTTAATTCAGCGTCCTCTCCTTCCGCACAAAATTTCATGTAAATTCTTGAAAATTAAAAGCTATTGTACCCAAGGATTGTAGCCATTGGACTCCTAGTACAACATCAGCACCACCCATTGGAATGGAAAGAATTGTGATATTTAATACATATTCTCCCATGGATAGCTTGATATTATGGGACTTTCTAGAGCAATTTATGGTTCCTCCACTTGCAACAATATGTTGACACTCTGGTGCTGGATATAGGAAGCAATTCAATTCCTTTGCTATCTTACAATGAGTAAAATTATGGGTACTTCCCAAATCAATCAACACTATTACCTTTTACTTCTTGATATGTCCTTCTATCTTGATAGTTTGAGGATTGGTAATTCCAACCAATGAATTACAAGATATGGTCAGATTCATCTCTTCTTTCTCTAGGGTTTGTTCCTGGAGTATATCCTCTTCTTTTGACATTTCTTGTTCCTTTTCTTCCTCCTCTTCACAATATATGTAGAATAATTTATTCTCATCCCACTTATGACCTTTAGTGTATTTGCTATCACAATTGTAACAAAGCCCTTTTGCTCTTTTTTCTTCCATTTGTTGTGGTGTCAACCTTGTAGGTTGTGTAAGGCTATGGGCAACAACACTTCCATCTCTATAGTTGTGAGTGGTAGGGTTCCTGGTTGCCATAATTTTGCTTTCCATTTTTCTTGCTAACTTGAATGCCTTCTCCAATGAATCGGGTTTCCAAAGGTGAACCTCATGTTGGATATTATCCTTTAAAGTCCCTATGAACACATCAATCCTATGCTCCTCTAGAATATCTTTTACCCTTATGTTCAATTTTTGGAGGTCCTCAATGTGCTCCATCATTGAACCCTTTTGTTTGAGATTTATCAATTGGCTAAAAAAGGTGTTGCTTTTTGTATCCTCATAATGTGCTATCATTTCTTTTGTAAAAATTTCCCAAGTGACAATTTGTTTACTAGAGAAAAGCCATCAATACCGTACAAACTGATTTGGTTCCAAATATAGAGTTGCAATACATATCTTTTGTGTGTTTTGCACATTATGGAGATCGAAAAATTGCTCCATCTGTAGTATCCATGTTTCGAGATCCTTGCCATCAAACTTCCTCATATTGATTTTTGGAACATGGTGGCTCTTCAATCCAACATTAGAGTCTATGAAATCATGATTAACATTTATTTTGTTTTCATCATGAGTTTCCTTTACTACCCTTTCACCATTAGTGACCATTTCTTGTAGCAACTTATTCAAATTTATCTTCAATTCTTCCATCTTATCATCTATGCCATTCATCTTAGCATCCATGCCATTCATATTAGCTTCCATTCCATCCATCTTATCTTCCATGCCATCCATCTTAACTTGCATGCCATTCATATTTGCTTCCACGCCATTCATGTTGGCTTCATTTACCTTTAGTGAGAGTGAAATTTGTTGTACTTGGTCTTGTAATTTTGATATATCATGTTGCATTTCTTTCTCTTCTTCACGAGTCATGCTAGAGCTTTCAGGTTGCTTATTTGGTGTTTCCATTTTCTTTCTTCGGGGCATTAATTAATGCTAATAATTCTTCATTGTTCCCTTTGAATTCCTTCAAACTAATTTTTCAAACCAATCTTATGCAAAATTTTAAAAAAATTACACACCTTTTTTTTCACTTTGTAAGAGCTCGATATTGAATCTATTGTATCTCTGTAACTGTGGATCTCGAATATCTGAAATATCGTCATGTGATAGCCCTTTTAGTCCTCTTTCTAACCTCGTAAGTTTGATCAAGATTGGATTCTCCAAGGAAGAGTTATGCCAAATCTCCCAAGGTGACCTGATTATAAACTAGTTCAATAGATCGAACTTGTACGACGTGCCAGATGTCACTGTTTCGACCTTAGTACCTGAAACTGATACACAGAAAACTACATGCCATCCTCTTTCTGAAACTTCTTACTAACTTTCAATTTGATGCTCAAAACCAATGTTATGACGATTTGCCCCAGGTCCCCTATTTGGAATGTAATTCGGGAGTCTGCAAAACCCTAGCTTCCTCAGATCATATATCCATAAAGATAGTGAGACAAGCTCTGAAATTTAGACTCGAAGTTCAAAACGATTTCGGTTCAAATGGGTTTTTATTTGTAGATTTTGAAACGTCGCAGAGAAAAAGTTATAGCGAAAATGACATGATGATCTATTTGGAGCAGCGACACCCTAGAATCCAAACCTCTAATACCAAATGTTAGGAAACTAGCTCACAAAAAGATATAAAAGATAGATCAACGCCTTAGAATTCAGCTGCTTCGAGGGGGCAACCTCATTTGCATTACAAAAATGAACAATTTTTCGATGATACAAATGACTAAACCTCCCTTCTATATATAGGAGTCTAAGGGGTCACAATATAATCGAGCCAACATAACATTAATAACATAAGGGCACAAAAATAACAATAGTGGGCTTCTATGGGGCATTCTAATAACAGTATGTGGACAATAAGGGCACAATAATAACAATAATGGATACAATGACAATAGTAATGGGGGAATCACTAGTATTATAAGGGCCTAAAAATATGGCTCTCACTATAGGTTTTAACCTTGTATATAAATTACCTGCATACGAATTCTAAAAAAAGAAAATAAATAATGGAAAGAGCATAAAACATAATACATATATACACAAAGATTTTCCACTAGATCCCAAAACTGGGACTACTAGATTGATTTTTCATTTTGTTCCTTTCAATGTTACAATACATATATACATACCGAAGCATCCATAAATCCCAATCCATTAACAATGGATTAGACCATAACCATAGTTCCCTTGACCATATCTACAAAATACCATGGCCAGAAAACCATTGTGCCCAAAACCATGTGCAAAATCCATGCACAAAACCATAGGTATGTCCACCCACCTAATATAGGGTCCAAAAAAAATTCACGAGGCGTTACCCTAGACCCATGTAGGGGGGCTAGTGCGTGGGATAGTCGTGGAAAGAATATAACACAACCCAACATTCACCATGTGTTTACTTGAAATTGAATGATCAATGTATCTATGCCCTAATGGATGGAATGGAAGTTTATGTGTTGAGGCATCAATGGTTCTTAGCAATTATCAACTAAGTGTGAGACACTTATGCTCAAAACTGTAATTTACACTTGTAGTTTACATATTCGTGATATGTTTGACGAAATGCATGTCATGGCTAGTAGGGGTCCAATCAAGGTCTTAAACAAGTATTTTCTTTAATATTGTCATTTCCATGTTATCTTATTGTTTTGAATAGATGGTTCCATTATGGGCAGTGACCTGGGCTCTGGGCCTAAAAAAGTGGCTCAAGTCCCAGGGTCATTGACATAGCACTAACAAATTTAGTCTCTAGTCGCTGGTAGGCAAGCCCATGAGAGAAAATTTGTGTTTCTATACATTTTCATGCCTATAGCATGAGAGTGACTGAGGCTTAAGTTGTCCAAAATTTCAGTGGGACCCAAGGGCAAGTTGTCTAAAGTATTGGATTGGTTCCTAAGATTTTGTAGCTGATGTTGAATGTATGTATAGTGTGTTTCCGTCGATTCCACTTCGTTAATGTGACTTAAGAGGTCAAATGATATCATAGTGGCCTCTATTGCATGTTTACCCGAGCTGGCTAGTTGCTTGGTTAGATGTGGGAGGAGGGTGTTACAATCCACCTCCGACAATGTCTCTTCCACTAAAAGATTTATTTTTTTTATTTCAATATTGGCATTTTCCATGACCACTATATCACAATGAAGGAGGAGGTTCACATAAGGTCTTATCTTGCATATTTTGTCATTTATCATTTCCCAAACATGGTTATTAGCCTCAATAAGAGTGGTCCTTCCCATTATGGTGTTTTCTATGTCTTTTGCAAAGATTATATTTCTCCATCCTTTGCCTTTAACACTGACTACACACCTTCAACATCTGTGGTTTATTACATTGTTCAACTTCTTCTCCAGTTCATTTCTTTCTTACTACTCATTTTCTAATTTCCCCCTTAGTTTGGAAACTTTACTATCAAAGAACTTGGCTTTTTCTAGATCAGCATTCCCTACTGCATCTTGTTGGAGGGTGTTGTCAACAATAGTTTTATATTGTTCTAGTCTGCTTAGATATTTATTTTCCTTTTCTTCAAATCCTACAACTAGTTTGTTAAATTATTATTTTTAATTCCTTTAACTCAACATCCTTCATACTTAATGTTCACTAAAATTATTGGAGCTTTTGCATTTCTTCTTCCTTGCACTGAAAAATATCAACTAAATTTATCACTTCATAATCAAAATTTTTTAGAGTCAACTTCAAATATTTTATTTCCTTATCTTTGGTTTCCAACAGTTTTTTGGTAATAGTTCCATCCTTGGGAAAACTTGACAAACTAATTATTTTCTCTTCCATATCTTTAGTCTTATTTTCTTTGGTTTTAATTGCCACTTTGGAATTGTTTAGTTGTGTCTCAACTCTAACCAAAATGGTTTGTAACTTCTTATTGCTAATAGTTGACTTCAATAATCTATTTTTGACTACTTCCCTTGTCTATGTGTGTTACTCAACCATATTTGTACCAGTGACCTAGTTCAAATCAAATTTGATAGAATTTGATCTAGAACCTATCAATTCTACTTAAGAATTGGTTTATGGTTGTATAACAGTCAAACTAAGAGAATTTTGTCTAAATCAGTTGTAGATAAAAATATGGGACCTGTGTTTGAAGCCATTTGTTTACCTGTAATCCTTTCTGTAACTTCAACCTCCTTATATATTTCCATTATCTCTTTACCTTTGTCCTTTGAAATTTTCTCTACAATTACACTAGTAGAAATTATTACAACTTGACTTTTAGACTTCTTGGGTTGCATTTCCTTCAACATATTATGTACCTAGTCAAATAAAATTTCACTGATCTTTTGGAAGGAAACATCTTCTTCATCATCGCATGTTTCTTTCGCAATTCACTCTATCTCATTAGAATTCACCTCACTTGCTTTTCTCTTTTCCGAACTCAACTGAGGGTTTCTATCCATAGTATTTGTCATTTGCTCAATTATTTGTCTTGTTTCTTGAGCTGGAAGATGTGAATTCTCTTGAATTGAGCTCACTTCCATTTGGATTGGCTCAGTCATAACTTCCTTGGATACTTGTACATTAACTGGATTTTCATTACGTTGAAGTGAAGAGTCAATATTAGTGAATTTTTCCATTTCATGGTTTTACACATGTGTATAGGTTGACAAATATACATGTTTCCTTAAATAAGATATAATGTGTAGTTGGTCATATTTCCAAGGAAATTTTTTTTCTAATCCATATGACGTAAAGTCCTTTTCAATAATATTCAGTATAAACGTATGCTTAATTATCAAGGACAATATTTTAAAAGGCATTATAGTCAATGATATTTTAGTTTTTCAGAGAAAGTGAAGATCATTTACATGCAACCTTTGTCTTGCAACTTCTAAGGAAAAAAGTTGAGGATAAATTTATGAGATAATAAGGCTCTCCCTCAAAACCATATATCCTAATAATAGAATAGTCTTCAAACAAATACCAGTAACTAATGTTTATCTCTCTATTTAAATGTAAGATTCTTATGAATTCCTTTGATATCCTATCACAAATTTTTTTTAACAATTTAACTTGAAGGTAAAACAAAAAAATATATATATACTTTGCATAAACTCTTGGGTTTTTCTTGGTATAATATCTTAATACACATATCAATTTCCTTTTCCTTCCATTTTGTATCCTTTACCCCTTCTAATAGTATTGCACTGGTAAAGTACTCATGGTAATTAAATAAGATTAAATGTACTAGATACGTGCGATGTCTAAAGAAATGAAAGGTTGGAGTTGTACTGAAGTCTACATAAATATTTTGAGCCAAGAAATTTGGGAATTTAATCCTAATATCTTTGGGGATTACCCTTATTTCTCTTAAGACACATAAGCATGAATTCATCCATCTCATAATCATTAGGGTTTCCCAAAATAATAGCCAAAAGTGAGGTCATAGCTTGATATAAAGGTTTAAGTAATTTAGTGTTTACATGCAACTCTACCTTTAATTCCTTAATGGGGTTTTCAAACAAGCCTCGTATAAATTTTGATCTTTCATCTTCAGCCCACATAATGAATTCCTCACTTAACTCCTTATCAATAATAATTCTTCTAGATATGGGTAATTTCAACATTTTAGCTATAGCTTCTTCAGATATTTCTAAGACTTGGCCCTTTATAGGGCAGATAATATTTCTAGTAGACTGGTCGCAATGTTCTGCCAAAAGCAGGATGGTATCTGACTCAAACTATATACTGGTAAAGTTGCTCAGAGTAATTTGGTTTTCAATAGGTATTTGTCTGAGTTTAAATGTTTAGTTTGATGTTCTAACTTTTTTCTCACGATCTGTATATTAGTATTCTCTATGTGGGTATCTAGAATTTGAGCAAGAAACTAACAAAAACCTCATTTGAACTTTAGGAAACCATTTTAGTTATGAAATTTCTGTAATAACAGTAAAAAATGTTATTCGAGTGCAATAATAAGATTTTAAGACATACTAGTTTGTTTTAGGCATCACTCAGTTTATCTTTACTCCTGAGCTAAAATTGTGTGAGGTTCGAGTAACAATATTAGTAAAATAATCAATTGTAAATCTCAAAAACAAGGGTTTAAACACATAAATTTAGTTTATAAAAGATGGCGTACTGCATATAATATTTATAATAGAGTAAATAAACCAGTGATAATTTTATTAGGTACTAATTCAATAGGATATATGTGCATTTAAATCCTAGCCATTAGATATCAATAATCCAAACCACTGGATGCATCAAATCATTTTCTTGGTTTAACTACCATGTCATTTGAAATCCAAAATGGTGTGTACAGCATTGATCTACATCGTGTCTTAGCTAGTATACCATATTAGACCACAAGAGACCTATTAACATTCCCCCATGTTTCTATCCGATATGGCAATGATCACCCAATTAAAATGATTCTTACCATTGGATTCCATTAGATCACAAGGGTTACTTTAAATATCACACTAATTGAAATCCAATGTGATTTGTATCCTTGGATCAAATGAATGCCAACTATTTAATCACATCAGATGAAATAATGTGCATTAAATATTGTTTTTCTCCAGATCCAATGGCCAACACTTGCCATCAAAATGATAGTTTTTAAGCCATTAGAATCCTGACATTGACTAGTGAAACTATATATGATTTCAAGTGATTTCGCATGGACTTTGTAAAAATTCATGCATATACAATAAATTTTTGATGTAACTTAAGGGAAAAAATTCAAATTTCAAGAGGAAAGATCTTAGGGATCAAATTTGACTACAACATTTTTCTATAGCTAGGGATGTTTCTTTGTCACGAAACAACAAGAAACAAGACCATATGGTTCAGAAATGGAGTCTTGGAGCAATCAATGATGTTCAATTACATTGGGACGTCCAATCAGATGTGTGGTTTAAATGTTTTGTACTGACCACTAATAAAATATGCTTTGAAGTGATTAGATGAGGTAGTCTGCTATGATCATTGTGAGAGTGATTAGACATATAAAATGATTCACCACATCAATTAGAATCTCATTCACACTACATTTTTTTAGCATTAGAGAACTATGAGTGGTAGAAAGCTCCCTGAAGTAGACACAAAAATGATAAAAAATTCAAGAGAAAGAAATTTGCATGGTGAAATAGTTCATTCCAAACTTGAACAAATTCTAAAAGGAAAAGAATATATTAGGATACAATTGACTAAGATCGAAGAGAAGTTGTCAATTCTCTTTGAGATTTTTTAGCTTGTACAAAATATATGCCTTTCAACAAGTCAGGGGATGGAAGTTAGGTAGATTCCAACAATCCTCTACTATGAAAAGATCAAAATATCATATTAAGTTATCGTAAGTGATTAGTAAAGTACTTTTCATCTTGCAATTCTCACACGGGGGTTCCTTTTTTAGAATTCTTGTACATTTCATAAGCCACGTATTTTAAATTTGTCTCATAAACTCTAAATTTTGATGTTATAAAATTAAGTAACAAGAGCTATTTCTTAATGGCCCCTTTTTTTTGAGTTTTTAAAAAAATGTTTTATGCATTATTTACTTTTATTATATATGCATTTATTATTACTTTTTTATTTTTATTTTTTTATTTTATCGTTTCCTTTTTTGTCATAATAAAGACATATAGATATTATAGGAATCACAAGATTCAACTGAAATAGGAATGTGTTTCATTGCTCATGCGTATAGTGTATAACATTTTATAGATAATTGTATTTCCATAGTTATAGTTGAGATATAATAAATTATGACGCTATTTCAAATGTATGTGTGATATCTTTCTCCTTTTTGTTAGCCATTATTAGTTTGAGACTAGATAGGCATGATTTTGATTTCCTTTTTGATACATTTTACATGATTTTCCAATTGTATGTTGCTCCATTGCTAGAAAGAGTCCATAGCCCTGACAAAGTCATCCACTTCTTTGAAGTATAGAAAAATTACTACATTATTGTATGTTCTTAGCATTAGATACCTTCCTTTATTGCATTTCTTTTATTTCTTTTACCTTTTTTTAACATTTCTCCACTGCCAGTGACTGTTTAAATCCTAGATCGAGATATTAACATGCCCCATTGGAAGTAACCTTATTGGAATGATAGTGGAATTTTTATGCATTGGGGCTAGTCCAGTACCATTGACCTTGCTCCATTTCCAGTGAGCATATATAGCCCTATGGAGATATCAACATTCCCTAAATTAAGAAATTATAATTTCTTATCATTTGGAACAGTACAATGGTAATGGAATATCACATGCAAGGATTGATAGATAAATAAATAAAATCTCAAATAGTCCAATATAGTTATAGATATGAGAATTTTGGGATATCGATTGGTATTAAGTTAAGTTTTCATAAAATATCTCCTAATAGTTATTCGCAAAATATGCAATGTTATATATATTTAGCTATGTTATGTTCATTATGAACTTTTGAAACTTATATATAATTAGATAAATCTATCAATTTGGTCATACATATGTGTATAAATATTTTATTTTATTTTATTTTTGTTTGTTTATATATATATATATATATTCAATTACTTTTTTAACTAAGTAAATTCAAGTTTAGGTTGTGTCAGGAACTTGGATTTTCATAACTTAAAATATTTCTCTTTTTTCTTGAGGAAGTATCTGGGTAGATCCACCCAAAGGGATTACTTCCCACCATCTTAGTAGGAAATCCTAACCTCGAGGGCATCAAGGAAAATTGACCCCATGACCATCCATTAGCAAGGTGCTTTAGCAACGTGAACTCGACCAATTGAGCTAATTGTTGGAGCTTCACAACATAAACTACTACTAGTGGCTATTATTATTATTATTATTATTATTATTATTATTATTATATACCAGGGAAATTAGTAGGTCATATAATGTTTAAGGAATTGGTCATTGACAGGTGGGCCAATTATTTTGGTTTCAAAGTTTCTAAGAGAAAATGAATTTTCCCCTTCAACCTTATCAATAAAAAAATGTCCTAACTATAGGTTAGCGAATTTTCCATTTTTTTGGGTTCTTCATTTCTTTATATCATTTTAATATCCAATCCTTGAGTTGGAAGATTCGATCCATGCCTCTTTCACCAAAACAAATATTTACCTTCTCCTAGTGTTTGTTTATTTTGTCATATACTTGATCTCTGTCTTGTTGGACATGAATAATTTGATTAATTCTTCTTTGTAAATCATTGGGTTCTTCATTTATTTTATCTAATAACTTCATAATTTTAGAACCTAAATGTACTGAGATAAAAATATCAATACCATATACCAAGTGAAAAGGCAATGTGCCTATAAACCTTTTAGTTCTAATTTGGTCTGCCTAGAGAGCATATTTAAGATTTATGTACGAGTTCCATTTTTTTAATCTAAACTACTTAAGAATTTTCATGATATTTTTTTAGTAGATTCATCCAAAATGTTTTCTTGTGGATAATATGTAGTTTAGTTTCTTAAATTGACATTATATTTTTCACAAAAATTCTCAAAAGCATCTGAGGAAAAGGTTTTAGTGTTATCAATGATGATTTTCCTAGGATAGCTGAATCAAGAGAAAATATTTTCCACCAAGAAATTCATAATAACTTTATGCTTCATCTTCCTGACAGGAATAACCTCTACCCACTTTGTAAAATAGTTTGTGACTATTAGAATCCAACAATGCTAATTGCTAGAGTGAGGGTGTATTTCTACGGTAAAATCTAACCCCCATTATTCGAAAGGTGCCTCATAATGAATGGGCTTTAGAGGGAGGGGAACTAACTTTTTCTTCCTAGATAAAAAAATTGGCATTCATGACATTCCTTACTTTTTTATTCAAGTCAGAAAATATTGTACACCAATAGAAGCCATTGCTTATAATTTTGTGGGAAATAGTACTCCATGTGCAACACACACTACACACTCTACTATGATGTTGGTTGATTATACATCAATGTCATCAGGTAAAACATTATTTAAAAGGATCCCCACTAGATATTTCCAATATAACTTACTATCTATAATACAATATTTTACATACTTTAGTTTCAACGAATGCAATTGGGATTTTCTTAGATGATCGGGGCACTGTAAAGTCTCAAGGTAGGTGATGGTCTCTACGTACCATTCTGATGAACAAATTATTTCATTGAAAGGTGCAAAGTCTTTGTAAGGTAACAACAATTTTGTTTTTTTATCATTTCCATAACCTTTAATCTGAATGATCAGACACAAATGGGTTATTTAGTTAATATTGAGTGCTTCAAAATTTATTTCTGTCAATAGTTTGGCAAGGAATTTCCCTTTAGATATTTTTTTTTGGTTTTAGTTATCCACCTTTCCCTTCTTCCTTCAACATCATGCTGAATTAAAGTATCTTTTATAGTAGGATTAAACAGATAGACAATAATTTTAGATTGTAACAAGTAATCTCTAAATTCTTTCAAAGCCTTGACTAAATCATAAGCCTGATTTTCTATTATATTATATTTGATTTCAGTGTCTTGTAGGGTTTTTCCAAACAAAGCCATAAGTTTCTCACAACCTTGTTGATTTTCTTGAACGAGCACTGTGGCAATAGTATGCTCTAATGTGAAAGGAAAGATTATGAAATACATAGTATAATTAGGGCTCACAAGAACCCATGCTTCCATTAAATATTTATTTATTTGAGAGAAAGAGTATTAAGAATATTCTGTCCATTTAACTTAATTTCCCTTTTTTAGCATATTATTAATTTCCTTAATAATTTCAAGTTAGGTATAAATAATATTAAAAACTTAATCCTTCTTGAAAAGGATTGGGTTTCTTTTTTAGTTTGAGGGAGGGGTATCTTTTCAATGGCTTGAACCCTCTTAGGTTCCACTAGGACTCCTTGTTTGGACACAATGACCTTCGGTCATGGCAAGGAATGATTTACAAGGATTTAAGGACACCATATCTTCAACCATTTTGAAATACTCTCTCAAGATGTTTAAGATGTTGTGAGACAGATTGTGAAAATATAGTCATGTCATCTAAGTGAATCACAATAAACCGATCTTTCTCATTAGCCGAGGAAATTTCATGGCTCATTGTAATGTGACCCCTGCATTCATGAGATCAAAGGTCATCTTCTCATACATAAAAGTACCCCTAGGTGTCGTAAAGCTAGCCTTATACCTATTTTCCTTTTGCACTGTGATATGGTTATATCTTGAAAAACCATCCATCATATAAATATGACGAGCGACCATTACACTCTGAAGTATATGATACATTTTGGGTAACAGGTATTATCCTTTAGTGAAACCCTATTTAAATTTATAAAATCAACACAAAGTTATATTTCACTATTTTTCTTCCTTGTTGGTGCGAAACTAGCTACCCAATTTGATTACCTTAAGGTTACTATTATTTTGGCATCCAATATATTTTTAATTTCTTTTTCTATAACTGGTAGTAACAATGAATTCACCTTTCTTAGTTTCCACCTGAATGATTTTACACCTTCTTTTAGAGGGATTTGATGTTCTAGAATCTTCCTATCATACATCTTTAAAATCAAGATAATTCCAGACAAAGACATCATCATATTGTCGAAAAAGGGAGACATGTTGATATTTTAGTTCTTCAAACAAATATCTAGGTAAGTTTATGAGTTTAGGATTTTCATATGAACGCAAGTTAACATTTTCCACATCTTCATTTATAGGCTTAAGCCTAGGAGAAGATGTTGCGTTGTTGTGATAAAAAATATTTTCAAGAGGGATAAGTCATCTAGGAATACAATTATTATTTAGATGAAGTATATCATGTTTACCAATTTTGTTTTTTTATTTTATAGGAGTTTACATCTATTTTATCTTTATTATCATCTTCCTTAATACGTGATTCAAAAAATTTACATACCATTTCAATAAAACTTCTAATTTATTGTTTGTCTTTGAGGACATGCCAATGTTTTACATTATTAGGAATAGAAGGCTTCTACTGGACTTCAATTTCACATTTCAACTTAGTTTCCTTTGGGGGGGAGGAAATTTGCAGTTGCCACTGTCAATGCATTTACTAGTTCGTTTTTCTCCCTAGGAACCATTGTAAAATTAATAGTAGAGAAGAATTTTTCTGTTAGATCCCAAACCTAATTCCGGTAGGCTCTCAACATAGGATGTTTGGCTTGGAACCTATCAGTTACCTGTTTAATAGCAAGCTAAGAATTTCCAAATATTGAAAATTTTTGAATATTTGGTTTTTGAGCTACTTCCAGTCTTAAAACTAAAGATTCATACTCTGTTACATTATTAGAGGTTTCAAAGTTTAGCTTGAACAAGATGGTGATACTGTTAGGATATTCCGACACATAGGAATAGTTAAGTTCAACTTGGTCTAGTATAGAGTTAGGTTAGCGTTAGGTAAAGTGTGTTTCTTTACCGTTGTACATTTTGTAACTTACAATCCGACGGTCACGATATGTAGTGATCCGACGGTTCCTTCTGTCCTCGGTATTACCGACACTTGATCCGTGGCTTGACACCCGATTGGTCCATGAATTCTATTTAAAGCGCATGGAGGGTCATTTGTAGGTTAACCGTGCATGAGAGAAGCTTATGTAAATTTCATTCTTTTATTAATAAATTGCCTGTAGTAGCCACGTTGGCGCAGGCCGTGGACTGTTTCCCTCTCTGAGGGTTTTAACCACGTCAAAATACTGGTGTATTGATCTGTGATCGGTTTGTGAGCAGTGTCCTTTTGGTGTTCTTTCTGAGGAACTTACCCTGTAAATTCCTACATGGTATTAGAGCTATTTGAAGGCCGCGTCCGTTGGTGATCCAAATCTGAAGCCGGTAGAACTGCATGCGGCTGTCGTTTCCTAGATCTACT
>APFE030846351.1:189501-212141 GCA_000404065.3 Pinus taeda
AGTTCATCCTCCATCATGATCATGTCTGCAACATCATCGGTCATCAAGACTTCCTCTTCCTTGGTAGCACAATCTGCAGCTTCAACTTGCTCCATTGTCCAACCAAGTTGAAGAAGCTCATATTCAACGTTCTTCTCCAAGACTGCAAACTTCTCTTGAATCCGGGGATTCTCCTCTTTCATCCGCTTCAACCTGTATAAGGTAAGCAAGAGCTTCCCTTCACATTCTTCCAAACCTTCCATGCCTTGTACTTCGTCTTCCCCGGTTCGTACTTCGTTTGGACGCCCAAACTGTGTATACCTGCCCACATGCACTCCCACTTGCCCACCTGACAAGTGCCCAAATTGTATGACCAGCACGTAGTACCGCCTGCTCTACTCTACGACACCAGGTTCCAACCTTTACCAGCTTCACCAAGCACCCTGCAACCATGAACCGGCCCTTGTTCCACTCATGTGAAAACTAGCTTCCTTCACCTACAAGTACTTGCCTCCACTGTCACGAGCAACCCTGCTCAAACCAAGCCCAAACGAGCTACTTCAATGCTTCAATACTTCATCAACCCGGTCATCAACCTGCTTTGATACCAACTTCACTTCGGTGAAGTTGTGTAGTAGCTTCTACATTCAACACGGGCTCTGATACCAACTGTCACGCCCCCAAGCCTACGGTGGTCTTTCAACTGTGCCGGCGAGGTGCGGCACCACCGAACACTTTCTTTTTAACAATACTCGTGCACATGGACTACGCCTAATTCACTTTCTCCTACTTACTTTGTGATTCTCAACCAAGTATTATTATGTTATCCTTTATACCAATGAACACCCATACACATTCATTATCCACAGCATTATATAAAAGAAATGCAACAGTATAAAGGGAGGGGCAACTCCCTACAGTATGAGTCTTCCTAACAATATATTACACAATCTTTCGTTTTTACAATGCACAAGTTAAATCTTGAGAAACCCCAAATTTACACTTAGCCAAATATACAACTTCGGCAAACTCGGTTGCCCAGCTCGTCGGCACATCCGCACGGTCGCCGCACGACCCACCAACCCTTCGTTCACCTCGTCGCACCGTCGTGTCGTTTGCCCCACTCGGGTGCGCCTCTAAGTCGCCACACACAGGCGCCTCCAACCGAGACACACCTCCGTTCACAATCTCAACACTTCACCGTTTCGTTGTGCACGGCGCGCCCTCACCCGGCCTGTCGTCCGCACGTCCACCCGTTCACCCGTTCAACTTCGCCCAAGTCGCCACACGACTTCACCCGGGTCGCCACACAACTTCACCCGGTTCGCCCGAACAACCTCACCCGGGTCGCCACATGACCTCACCCGGGTCACCCAAACGACCTCACCTGGGTCGCCACATGACCTCACCCGGGTTGCCTGAACGACCTCCCGAACGACCTACCTGAACGATTGTCCGAACGACCTTCCTGAACAACATGCCCGAATGACTGTCCGAACGACCTGCCTGAACGACTTTCCTGAACGACTTTTCGAACGATTGCCCGAACGAGTTTTCTGAACCACTGTCCGAACGAGTTCCCAAACGACTTTCCTGAACGACTATCCGAATGAGTTTCCCGAATGACCGTCCAAACGATTTTCTCGAACGATTGTCCGAACGACTTTTCTGAACGAGTTCACCTTGTTGATCAAATGCTTGATGGTCGTTTGCCTCCAAAGGTCCTCCAATATATACGGGCGGGTGGCGGGTTGTGTCACTCGGCCGACCCACACCAAACGCCCGACCGACTCATTCATAACGTGTTGTCTCGCCCCGGAGGATGGTCGGCCCGCCCAACTCATGGGACCTCCTCCTCAACTCGCCCAACACCTTATAAACTTGCCCAACGTTCATTTCGTTTCATGTTTCGCACGCACTTCGCATGGTGGAGTCACCCTGCCCTTCGCACGAACCGCAAGACCTGACACCATAGTTCGAGGAAACTATCTTCAATTGAGTTTTCAACCATTTGATATCAATTGTTCTAGTTTACTAATTATGACTATGAGAGACTCTAAGAGCTAAGACGTTTGTACTTACCTAATACGTTAATCGCTTTTCTCTTTCGATAGGAGTCTTCGAGTAGAAACTGAGATGATGGTTGATTCTTCTTCCGAGGAAAAATGCACGACAATTTAGCTATCAAAATTCTTTAAGATAAGCATGAGGGAACATTTAATCCAAACAATACACCATTTATTTATCTTTCAATTCGAAACCATCAGGTAAAAATATTAATGGAGAGAACGATGATGATAGTTCATTGTTTGGTAATTTAAATCTAGGAAATATATGATCACACACATGGGATTAACCTTAGGAGGATTATCCTTTCCATCACCATTGGATCGAATTTCAGGTGGCGAAGGCTTTTCTACCATCAACATAAGTTTGTGCCTAGAAATTTTAAGGGTCAATGGATCAAGGATGTGTTAACCATCTGATAATTTTTGGCATGGAGATCCCATATAAACTACTGGTTAGTTTCCACCTGAAATGACGAGAACTATTGGCTGTAATTTTTGTGATCCGTTGATCATTTTTGGGCAGAGGGGCCATGATTAATAAAATATGCGTAAGTTTGATCGAAAATATTAATATTTTCAAAACATATAAATAATGGGAAATACATTCCATTAATTGGATAATGTGATTTTCGTTAGTTTCGTTGGTTTGGGAAATATAGGCTTCCAGTGAGAAATTAAGCACGGAGGGATATGAAATATAGGCTTCCAGTGAGAAATTAAGCACGGAGGGATATGACAAGGAAAATTTTGGCTACAACCCTAGTCTCTGAAATATTTTTTTTCCAGAAAAGGGAAATGTTATTGGGACCTGAAACTTAATTGGCGTTTTTTTATAATGGTGACTAGGATCCTAAAGAGAAACTTATTTGGGAGTGGTGGGAAAACTACAATATATTCGTTCTTTAAGAAGCATAATTATAGTAAAGGAATCTTGATTTTGTTCATGAAGATAATTTTTTTGCTGAGCCTTCCTATGACCAATAGGATATATTTTGAGTTGAGTTCCCTGAGAAGTTATAACACTAGTAGAGAAGGTTGCAGGGTTCTCTGAGAGATCGAAGTGCTAGTCATATCTATCAGACTTATACTACATCATATCAAGCTGCATTACATCACTTTGACCACAATCTTATCAAAAGTTGTCAATTTATAGGTAAAATCCACCTTGGAGGGATAGATTATTGAATTTTATACAAATAAACGTTAGTCCTTCTCAAAAGAAGAAGCATTAATTAGATATGGATTAAGGGGATGGATGCTAATGGAAACCTCAATTTGGATCAATATATTGCCAATGGAATAAATATTTCTATCGTTCCCTCCAACTAATATGGCAACTTAAAACCCTTGTGCTTGGTGGAGGATCTTGGGGGAGATGATGATGTTTTTCGGAAGTTAAGAAATATTTGTGATGGATGGGGAAGGGAGGTGGAATGAATAATATTTTAGGGCAGCAAGAAGGGCACATATATCTAAATAATGGAGGGAAATAAATATGAGAGAGAATAGAAGGAGACGTAGAGAGTTGAAGAACATAGATGAAGTGTTGGCCAACCCAGAGTTGTGAAAGGGAGGATTGAGCGGAGATGTGAGCTCTAACAGAGGAAGGGAAGCTAGAGGAGGTAAACAAGGATATCAATTTCGAGATAATGATATCCACCAGGAATTAGGTGAAGCCGAGATACTAAACCCAAATTTTAGGGTGACTAATCCTAGTACCCATTCAAATGAAGATATGTGTTTTGTGATGTGTAGATTGTTCCATAAGGACATTCCTTCCCTCTAAGTAAAAGTTATGCAAGGTAGTAGTGTGGTTAGGTCTTGTATATCCCTTCACCTGGTGCTTTATCAAAATATGGTAAGGTTCTTTACCAAGCTTGTTAAAACTTTGAATTTTTATAAGGTAGATTTATTCAGCAGTTGTTCTAGCAATAGATAGCCAAATTTGGGGAATATTTCTCAACAGGGTCTAAGAGGGCTTGTTTTATTCTTTCCTAGTTTTATTCCAATGGTTGACAATGTAGTAGGTTCCTTCACCCAGTACCTTATTTTTTGGGGCTGAGGGGATGAGGATGTAGAGAAAATTTGATATTTATCTAAGGCCATATGGAGGTCTAGAGGAAACCCAGATGCAACTAAGTTAGTTGAATTTTAAACTACATTAAGGCAACGACCTCTTAAATGGCACACCGTCTTAGATTCAGCTTAACTCCAGATGTACCAAGCACCAAGAGGGATCCAATATTTTTTTTCACTCTAAAAGAGGTTCACACCTCAATAGATTTGATCCCTCTTGGTGGTTGGTAGATCCAAAGTTAAGATGGATCTAGGCTAGTTTATTTAAACAAATAATATTTTAGTTGTTAGTTTTACAATAAATACATAAATACATTAAGAAAATATAACCGAGTTAAATGTTATTTATTCCAACTTTGAATTTTCTTATAATTTATCACTAAACCATTCACCATATACACTATTTTTGACTCAACAAATTCTTACCTAGAATCAAAAACCTAATTTTCCACATGTATGTCCTTTATACATGTGTGTGAACCTTGAGATGTGTCCATGTAGTCTCTCATACAACTCTTGCTAGTGGTAATCATGTAACTTAACTTGAGGCTTGGATTACTTAAGGCTCAAGTAAATTATATACTTTACATATAAAATTAACCTCTCTCCCTCAATCTCTCTCCTTCACTCTCTCAAGTCCTCCATCTCTTCATTCCACTCTCTCCCTTTCTATCGCACCTCTCTTTGTCCCTCCATCTCTCTCTCTCTCTCTCTCCCTCACTCTTTATCCATCTCTCCCTTGCCATTACCTATCTCTCCTCACCTCTATCTCTCTATGTATTAGATATTCCCTCCCTCTTTCTCCCCCTTTAACTCAATCTATCTCTCCCTTCCTCTGTCTTTCTCTCTCTCTCAAATACCTTCGAGATATTTTCATTCGTATTGAATATAGAGGGTTTAAATACATCTCAAAAGTAATTATAACCTTTTTCTTGTAGATTTAATTAAAGAAGTTACAAAATCAAATTATTTTTATTGTTAAACGAGTTATGGTTTTTTTTGGAATCTGGTATTGATATTCCATGTTACTAGCCCATGGTTTTGTAACAAAGAATAATTACAAGTTAATAATATCCATGGTAAAGTAGGGGTGAATATCCACAGTTATAAATCTTGTTATATGTTAAGTGTTAAGCTTTTATGTGCTTATTAAGTAAAATTAATTGTGGTTTTTGGGCATCTGGTATTGATGAGCCATTGTATTAGGTCATGTTATTATAATAAAACCTATTGACAAGTTGATAATATCCATGGTTAAGTGGGGGTGTATATGTAGGGTTAAAAATCTCGTTGTATTGTAATTTTATTGTAAGTGTTACGTTTTTTTGTGCTTATTAATTAAATTTAAATATGGTTATGGAACAATTATATTGATTTATATGGTTTTTACATTTTACATTTTGAATTACATTTTACGTTATATTTTGCATTACACATTTTGCATTTTACATTTTACATTTAGATATGTTTTAATCTATGTACAACAATCCATTTTGTTTTTTTTTGTTAATTTGTTTCTTATATCTATTTTTCCTAGCTTTAAAAATGTTGACAAAATTACTTACATTACATTACACATAAATCCCATATACTGGGTTGTAGAGCACCTCTCAACGAAATGAAGTATACACCAAATATTCAATATTCGCTATGGAAGTAATAAGAGAATAGTTTATTAAGGAATTCATATTACCTCAGACAAAGCATGATGGTTTGACAGAGTTGCAGTATCTCAGGCTTAAGGAAGGGGAGTCTTCATGGGAGTGCATGCAAAGGTTTATCTAAATCACGAGAACGAATATTTTATTGAAGCTTTATTTCCCTTAACAAGAATATCTATGACAGAAAAGAACATCAATTCCTTGCAATAATCCTTAGAACAAGAAATTAAGATTGAAGCTATGGTGGGATATCCTAGCCACTTTAAACCAAGCTATACTTCCAATGATCCTACTTTGAATGATCTAAAAAATCAAGTTTCTATCCTGACTAAAAAGATTGGAGGTGAATACTACAAAATCTACTCATTCTCAGGTTTGGTGCACATGTTGCTAGAATGAGGGGAATCATGTTACAAAGTGTCCAATGTTGCAGGTTGCGGGACCCTCCAATGATCCACTAGAACCCTGTCCTATACAGTTAGGACATTTAGGAGGAGTTGCGCAAGTATTAACGTATGTTCCCTTTCATGGACATACTCATTATCATGCTTTTCCAATCCAATAATGTATGTAATCCAATTAATATTCTAATTTTTTTTTTTCTCCTGGTCATTCACCTCAGTTGTGTCCTATATTGTAGAAGTATTCCAAAGTTCCCAACTCCATTTTCTATGATTTATTTGGATCTACCACACATAATAATGACCAGTGAAGATCTTTGGATTCTCTCGCTAATCGAATAGATTGGTCTACCGTATGACTAAATGAATCCACTCACAAAAGTGAAGGTGCGGGGTATAAAATAGGAAGAAGTAGTGGAAGAGGGCCAATTAGATGTTATAATTGCGATGAACATGGAAATGTAATAAGGTATTATCCATTGCCAAAGATACCATGGTGTTCACACTATCATGTAAATACCCATCCAATCGAGGAGTGGCCTAAGTTGATTTCTCAATGGGAGAAGCACAATCATCAAAGAGAAGCTAATGCAATTAATTCAGAGCCATGGAAACCAAAACAAGTCAATTAGACAATTATTTAGATTGTTATCTGAGGAGGAACTTACACGTGTGCTAATAAGGGAACTTCCAAACAACCTATATTCAAAAGGATGAACCCTATGTAATGACCCCTCCCACATTCACCCATTTTTACAAACTCTATGGGTAAACATGAGTTGAGTGTCACTATGACATGACCCGGCCTCTAAGTTCCAGCGATGGAAGTGGTGCAGACAAACCGAAAGCTTTTTGATACCTCATAGGAGCACAAGATCATCCAAACTTCATTCCACGACCTCTAATGATCAGATCCTGAGTTGGAACTACTTTTTCACTAGCTTCACCTACCAACCACACCCTTGACACTCTATGCATGTAGTTATGAGGCTCCAACGGTATCCACAATCCTGCTTGCATGTGGTTATGGCAAAAATTCCCCAGTTTTGTGTATGTGGTGTTGAGGTCTATGCCACTTTTTCAAGCTAGTGTCTATACCACTTCCTAGAACTACCTATAACTTTCTAGAAACGTAACTCATATGATAACAATTCCAACCATTCAGAACTTGAGCAAGATCTTGACCTAGACATTCCCAATGCCTAGTACTCATTTCTTCAAACATATGATAAAAATATAATCTACAGGTTGTTAGTGTCTATGAGTCATCGGTGATCAAATGTACTCTTTCCATATGGTTGATAGGGTTATTAGGTCAAATTTTTATATTTTCAGATAGAATTTTCAAATAAATTTGATCATTGGCTAGTGTCTAGGTCATTACTACTCCCTCCATATTCAAGGTCATAAAATTTCATCATGGTCATGTCATCACTCCTTGTGATTAGGCATCAAAAGAGTGTCTTGGACATCATTTATTGGTCATTCATACTGTAAAGGTCTAAAGGTCCAAATCATGGTCTTAGATGTCCATTTGGTGTCATCATTGGTTCATGTCATCAATGAGTCATATAAGGGTCATGTCATCACCTTATGCCACCATTATGGGAGTAGTAATTAGGGAAAAAGAGTTCAAAGCGATTCCAAAGGTACATGTATCCCTTATGGAGATGTAACTTTTCCTAATCAAGCTAGAAAACTATAGTACACTATCACATTTCATCATTCCTTAAAAAATACAAATGATGTCACATCACTACCTAAGCAAAAATCGACTTTTCAAGCTATAAAAGACCATCAAAAGCATTCAAACACATAATTCTATATTCATTGAGAAACTCTCCACCATTCAACTTCATCCCAGCCACCAGAGCATTGAAATTCCTCATTAAAACCCTTGCTCACCTAGCTTCGTTGTGCTTCTCGCGCCTTTGCTACACATTTGACTAGCATATTGCGTTTTTGGTTTTGGAGCTAAAAGGTGGCTACCACAGGATTCAGTTGACATTCTACAGGTTCAAGAGGCTCTAATAAATTAAGTGTAACCTCTCATAAACTGTCTTTCAGTGAATTTTCCTTAGAAAATGGTCAAATCCCTCTCCTAGGGTTCTATGTTGCGTTTTTGGGTTATCTTAGTGTTTGCATCATTTCAATTAGAAAAAATCCTAGTTTCCTACCCTAACACCCTTAAACAGACTCCATACACATCCCCAAAACATTTCCCACACTCATCTCCCTCATTCCCATCATTTTCCCCTAAAACCCTAGCCCACGCTGTGTTTTTGCCAAATTCTGGGTTAGGACTGTGTTTTATCCTTTTTCTGCACTTCCCCTCACTCATTTCAAGTGAATCCACCTCCCAAGTCTCCGTAACATCTATCCATACCCACTATAATTTTCCCTAGAAATTTCCCTAATCCCTATCCCCTAAAATCCCTTACTTAAACTAGCTTCCCCATTTCCCCCTGTTTTCCCTATCCTACACTTCCCTCCCCTCCAAACAAGCTAGGGTTTTTACCATGCAAGCTGATACTATGGCCAGTGAGACAAGGAAATTAAAAAACGAGGGAACATCTCTAGATTTGAACCATCCAATATGAAGGAGATCAATGCTTCACCATTCATCAAAAGATCATTTGAAGATGTTGGTTTCCTAGGGTTTTGTGAAAGATTTCAAGAATTCGGCTACCATGCTAAGTTTACCACTCTGTTTTCCACCAATTCCAAGAGGAACAGGACCACCCTAGCAAGGATGGACTTCCTGGTATTAACAGAGGTGATTGGCATGAACTTCAGGGTTTTGAGGTTATTTGCTGCACATAGGGACAATCATACTTCAAAATCCATTTCTAAATTAATGATGATGAATTTCATAAAAGTGAAAGAGTTTTCTATCAATCATAGAGAAAATAACAAAAACCTCCTTCAGTTTATACACAGGTGTTATGATTTGAGAGAAATTCCCAAAACACAGTTGCTACGGGAGAGTTGTTGCACTTCTGGACAACTTGACTGCAAGTCAATTTTTCATTGGTTTGGAGAAGGTTTTGGCAGTTCTTGATGACTCTATTGTATATTATACATCATAATATTTCCAACTATACCACTTTTAGCCCAAAAATCCTCTAGAAAGGCCTCCAAATCACTCTCCAAACTTTCACTGCATTTCTAGTGACAAAATTCAAACTTGGATTCAAAACAAATGGGAAAGTATTTGTGAAACTTGAGAGAGGTTTTCCTTCAAAAAACCCTTATCTGCAATACCTCTCCCATTTTTTAAAAACGTTTTTTGGTTAGAGATATCTTGCTCCATATTTGAGCCCCAGTTTTGTAGAAAACCCAGAAATTGGACCGTCCAAGAGTGTAGCGTGGCCACACTACGCCTTTTCTTAGGGCCCCCAAATGAGAAATGGCTTACATGTATGGAAATATATTGGTCCCTAAATCAAATTTATAAACTTTCTTTTCATTCCATCTTATAGTTTGGGAGAAAAGTAAAAAAACTAGCCAATTTTCATGTTTTTACCACCTTTTTGGACCTCACACTGTGCTTCTGGAGTAGTTGTGGAAAATATAGTTTTAAGTGGCCGTGGAGAGGATGTTTTGCAGACTTGAAGCTTCAGAGGCCTAGTATACATCCCCATATTTCCAATTATACCATTTTTAGACCAACAATCCTCAGGGAAGGCCTCCAAAACATCTTTCCAAAATTCGCTATGCTTTTGCTAAGAGCATGCTACACTTCTGCACATTTCGTTGCGCTTCTGTGGAGAAACATATTTTGGAAGTTTTTGTGGTCAAGAGTTGATTTTGCTTGATGTAATTAGTCTTGAGATAATTCTAAATGATGTAATTAATTGTTCTAGAGATGGTAAGAGTGAATTTTATTGCAATTATTTCTTTCAAATTTAAACTAAGTCAGTTAGTCTAAAAAGGGAGTCCGTTACTAACCTCCCTAGTTTTAGGTATGGTTAGAAATTTTGATGTAAACATTTCCTATGATGATGGATTAGATTTCAAAGAGGGGGAATGTGTTTTTTCATCTATATGTAGCTTGATATAAGTCAAATTAATAGTTGGATTCTTGTGAGTCAAAGGGTTTGAAGGTAGTGTACACCATCACTTTTACAGGAGTAATACAGGTAGTTTGCAGCTATTATCTTGGGATTCTTGTGGTATGATTTGTGATAGTGTTTCTTCTTTGTTTTATGATCAATATGAATGTTATGTCTCCTTACTTGCATCTTAATGCTTTCATGTGATCATCTCAGTAGTCTTCAAGAAGAATTCATATTTTTATGCTTTGTTTGATGAGATTTTCATGTTTATGTTTAATTTCCTCTGATAAATGAATTCATACTCATATGGTCATTTTTATCCTTCACTTTTTCAACCCTACACTACCATGACAACTCAAAAATGTCACTGAACATACCTACCTTGCCACATTATATCTCTGTAACTGATATTTTGAAACCTTGACCTAATTTCCTAGACCTAGTGACCCTGCTCTAGCAAACCCTAAATTCATACCTACTAAGCTTTGAATATGTAGCCTAAGGTCTATCTTCCTCTCCAGTCACTCACTGGCTATGAGATCATAGGGAGAGCCCTCTCTGATTTGGTAGGGCTAGCTACCAAAAATAAAGTTGGTTTGAGGTTACCTCTATCAGCCTCCTTTCTCAGCCTTTGGAAATTGTGGAGTGCTAACATTTTTGGCGACCATACTGTAGACGAGAAAAATTTCATATTCCTTGGGAAAGATAAGAAAATTTTAGATCTGATTTGCTGATGGTGGACAGAAGTCAGAAACATATGAAGGCTGAATCATTCACCTCGTGACTCCAACGTGATCCAAAGACTCCACTGGCAGTAGGATCCAGAAATCGAGATGAGTTCTATATCTAGAAGGTATGTTCCTTTAAAAAAAGATCACATTCCAAGTTTTCCGACCTGCATGGCTTGTTTACATTGGTAGACTTATTTTCCAAAGTTCAAATACAAGAAAGGAGATGATGATGCACTTCACTTGGTTAAATTTCACACGCATGTGCGTAAGCTAAAGGTTCAATTTCATTAAGACTATCTCATGAAGATGTTCATGGTAACCTTAGAAGCAAAAGAATGATCTTATTATGAAGGTCTTCCATCTGCTAGTATTTATTCTTTTCAAGATTTTCATTCAGCATTTTTTGAAAACTATAGAGAGTCTTATCCTTCTTTGGCATTGGTTGATGATTGTAGTGAACATTATGAGGTTTTCATTCAAAATATAGAGAATTTTTATGGTGATGAAGAGTTCATGGATGAAGAGATCTTGGATACTTTGTATGATAACCCTTTCCATCACTAAGAAGAACATGTGTCTTCTCCCTTGGATGAAAGTGAAACTGAGTAGGATCTCAATGATGACAGTAATCTTCCCTCTTTTGCAACCGATTATAATTTGCAACAATCTTGTGATCATGAGCGAGAAATAATAGATTTTAGCACCCTTGATGCACTAGATACATATGATAATGATTATTTCAAATGACCTGTTTTCCTCGATAACTATCCTAATTCTTAGTTGGTTTGCATTAAGATCCCTAAGAGTCATCATTCGTCCATTGAGTTCAAAAGTAATGAGCAACAACAACATGAGAATGCATCCCAACACGATGGGATTAAAAGGGTATGTGATGTATAACTGCATCTTGTTATGCCAGTTGTGGAAGAGTATATTGAAGGTAATCTTTTTGAAATATTTGATGAATTTAATGCTCTAGAAACTTTCAATCCAAATTTACATGAAGAAACACTCATACATGTAGCTTCAGATTTTGAGGATGTTAGACTTCAATTTTACCATCATGAGTTGCACGAAAGTAGTGAAATCGAAGAGGTTGTTTTAGAGCCTTTTGCACATGATGAGATTCCTCCAAATTTAGAAAATGAAAGGTGTGCTTGTATTTCAGCTAAATTTCAAGATATGGTAATGTTCTATATTATTATAGACCCTTTTGCCAATTTGTTACAGCCATATGGGAAGATGAGTTTTATTGTATTTATGGAACATGTGCACATTTTCAATGGACACTTGGAGTGCCCTATCTTCTTCTTTTTCTACCTTCTCAGAGAAAGTGTGAGCAAGATTCCAGTAGCCATTTGCTGGATTGGTTACACTAGAGGGATCATATAACATGATTGTGTATATATCTTTAGCAGCTAGTAGTTATCATTAGTATTTGAAAGCCTGAGGTTAAGGCCCTAAGATCCCTATGGTTTTTTGCCATTTGTATGTAAGTTCAGTTAGTAGTCAATTTTTCAGTTAAGTCAAGTTAATTTCAATTTTTACTAAGTTTAGTTAGTTAGTCTTTTGAGTGTCAAGTGTTCTATTTTGACTCCATCGCCCAATGGATGAGGCTAACTGAGCTACGATATTATTGACACCTTCTAAAGGAGTTGCCATCCCCAGTTGGATTTGATGTTAGTGTCTATGGGTCATCGGTGATCAGATGTACTCTTTCCATGTGGTTGATAAGGTTATTAGGTAAAATTATTATATTTTCAAATAAAATTGCAAATAAAATTTGATCATTCGCTACTGTCTAAGTCATTGCTACTCCCTCCATATTCAAGGACATAAAATTTAATCATGGTCATGTCATCACTCCTTGCAATTGTTGGCTAAGCAGGGCGTGACCCACATTCAACAGTGAGTTTAGCCAAGCAAATCTCGGTACTACTGGCCCTTTCGACAATAGTCCGTGGAGCGCGGACTGAGGTCTCACCCAAATTAGTATGGGAGGGTGCTAGAACCAAGTTTCCACACCCTAGGGATGTCTTGATGAGGGTTCTGGAGGTTTGCAATTCTGATCTGCATGTTGCGCTGCTCCGTGCAACTTTCTATTCTTCACAACCTGTGTGCACCTTCCTATGAATCTGATCCAATCCTTATTGTGCTATTATATTAGTGTTTAACTTAGTCTGTGTAGGCACAATATTCCTATTATTTATTTAACTCCCAGATTAGCACGAGTACTCGAAAACAATATAAATGCATAAAGATAACTAGAACATACAAATATAGATCTACAAATAGATGCACAATAATCTGAATCGATCTTATCTTTATTGATACTCAAGCTCCATTATAGACCTAACTCCACCTTGCACACTCAACTGCAAGGATCCGCACACTCAGCTGTAGACTCTACTAGGCCTCTACGCACTCAGTTGTAGAGCTCTCCCTACCACTATGATCCAATACACTTCAGATTTCACTTCTATGTTCTAATCATGCCTTCGCATTTGTCGGTTACTTGTCAAAACTTCAAGACTATCTTTATACTTAGAGTGTCACTTTATTTATACAATCCCATGGTCCGCAAACCATGCATAGGCCGACACACTTTAAATTAAATTACATTATCTTAGGGTGGACAACCCTAGACTCTCGCGTTCCGTGCTTGCATTTTGTGGGGTCTTTGTTTTCAGGAAAACTAGTGTCTTTTCGATCAACTAGCCCTCTACAATTGGCAACTATCCTACAAACAAACAATCAAATCAATTTGGGATTTCTTCTATGTATGATAGATAAGAGAGAGGCAAAGGAACCAACTTGGATCTTCCGCTTAACTCCTTGCTTGACCTCTCTCCCCCTTGACAAAGCTTGCAACTCCTCTCCTACTTATCCCACTTAGAGAATACCTGTAGAAACACAGTAACAAAACACTGTCAGAGAATCTTTATCTATTATATCATAAGCATTACAAAATAAAAAATTCAATGAACATAAAATGGCATTCACAAATAATAACATTCACAATTGCACAATTATATGGAAGAAAACTCAAAGAACTTTATTAAATAGAAGGGAGAATTACAACCCAGTTGTCTGATTCAACATCATCCTCCCATTATCAAAGCCCTCTTCACCTCATGAAATGCAAGATCACACCAACAATACAATGCTCTTTCTCAACCAAAAACTATCAACACTTCCTTGCAAATTACCAAAGTCCAACCTCTAGATCTCTCAGATGAGGGATCCATTTATAGATGTGTGCAAGGTTGCGAGTCATCTCTGGGGTTTTGATTCGTGTCATTCCACTAGTTGTTTTTGGTTACACTTGGAGATTTCTTGGATCTCTTACTCATCCCTGGGCGAATTCAGAGAGGCAAGTGTCATAGGAGAAGTTTCTAGAAGATTCCAATAGCATCCACTTAGAAAACTGTGATCGACATTTGTCCATCCTCGCTCATCACACCCTACATAAGGCCTCATCAGTATGCATCACACCTGGCTAGTGTAGGAGTCAGTATGCATCACACCCTGACAGTGGAGCAGTCAGTATGGTCCTGTTTTGGGCAGTTTTGGATGGTTTTTCAGGTCGAACGTTTGGGGAATGATGTAATCAATTGACCATGATCCTTTAGGGTATGAAACAACATTTTTAGAGGTTAAAGAGCCCTAGTTTATTGACATATAAGATTGGGGTTGCAGTGCCTAAATATGTCTATACCAGCTGCTCCCTAAAGCATGAAGTCGTAAATCTCTAAAGTTGAGTGAAATCCTTTATCATGATTATCCGAGGTTTCTGAAATGAGAAGGTGACCTGTATAAGATATAATACAATACATTATCATCATAATATAATTTTTATGATCTAGGTCAGGCGGGAATTCCCATGCTCAACTTTATAAATTCATTTCATGTATATAGAACAGATAATTGTTTACAGTTGTAGACTGGTGATTCTTCATATGAAGGGTCATTATCCGTGGCTCGAATGACCATCTGTGCAGCTTCTGTGTACATTTGATGTCTTTATATCCCCAAATATATCATAGCCTAGATGGATGAAACTAGATTCGGGGTCTTTAATCTCGTTCAATCTTCGCCCGAGTACAAATCGATCCATGTGAAGAGATGTTCTGAAGTCGAACATGGAAAGACATTTCGTGATTACCAGCCAATAATGTGAGCTGTTAATAGACATGAGAGAAATCACCGATAATGATAATGAACCTCAAGGTACTATAGTACAATTCACGTGGTGTGAATATATGATCCGATTTCGAACACCATGCAAAATCTTTCGGTCGAAGGCCATTGATGTCAACTTGTCGCCGAAAGTGAGAAACTTTCCATTGAGGTATGCAAGCTTCAAAGTACTAAAAGGGTTGTTTCTAAGTCAACTTCTTGGATAATGAGCTGATGTTGACAAGAAGTGACTCATCATAGGAGGGCCTTAATGTATCCCACATTTACGACACGAAATGAAGCAAATGATTTTTTGGATGTGAAAGCGATCTGACGACACAAGGTTTAGGAATGACGGTCATGAAAAATGGAGGGTTAAGGTATTTTAATGGATGAGGCATTAACTGGATGGTGGTTTCTCAACTGAATGACTTCTTTTGCACATATCAGCGACACTGAGATGGATTGGTAGTGTTAACCCCAATAGATGGATGGTGTGGAATACCAATGGTGAAATGACCAATGAATGGAATAGCCCAACCTGACTCAATCATGGTGATGGAGTGAAAGTGTCATCTTCAAGAGCGACCTGCTACCATAAAATTCTTCAAGTTTTCTTCCCTTTTTCCCTAGTCATTGTTGACTAGTACCTCTTTATTTTTGTCAATCTTGAGGAGGATAACATATGCTTGTCCCATAATTTGCCCTTCGGGCAAACCTGTCGCTATGTTTTAGCGAGTCTAGTGACAGTGAAACTTGTTCTTGTCTAGGTGGACAAGTTTTTCGCTATTGTTTTAAGGAGTTTAACGACAAAGACAACTCAATCCTTTTCATGTTTAGAGAGTTTGAAAAGGGACAAAAAGGAAACTCCAGTAGTTCTTTTTCGTAGCATAATCCCTTAAGTCTGAAAAATGATAAAATAATACAAAATGGATGACTTTTCGATCACTTTAGCAAGTTGAAAAGACAAGCGCTTGAACTTTTTCGTGAGATAATCCCTCAAGTCCGAAAAGGATTAAAATATATAGGAGGGATGCCACTTCAAATCACATTAGCGAGCTGGAAAGGCCAATAGCTCGACAATACTTTCATATTTAACGAGTCTGAAAAGACTTTAAAGGAGACTCGTTTTGAGGAACAAGTGACGTTTAGGGTAGCAACTGGTTTCGGGTAAGATTGGAACTTCTCAAAACATGGTGATGTGAAGAGGTGGGCTAACAGGACCACTCATCGCAGCTGTTCCTCAAAAGGGTAAACAATCAAGTGGAAGTGTATGATCGGCCAAAAGGATGGAGGTGATGGCAGGAACACAACCAAGGCTAGAAAAGGCTAATAGGATGACAATCGCAAAGGTTATTTACCGAAGGTGGGTTCATTTTTTTAACGAGCTTGAACTATAGGGAAATATGCTTAGCATTACGTTTATTTTTTAACGCGCTTGAACAATGCGATAACATATGCTCAATGGTAGGTTTATTTTTTAACGAGCTTGAACCATTTGACAACATATGCTCAGAGGTAGGTTTATTTTTTAACAAGCTTAAATATTGTAGCAATATTATTTTTAAAACTAACCTTAAGTAAATAGGGGATTTTTTACCTAATTTATGTTTGTTCCAGAAGGATAGTAGTTAATATTTTGGTTAAAGGGTTTTATATATAATTAATTTTATGAACTTAAATAAATAAAATATTAATCTATTTTATCTTTTACCTAGTTTAACTGATTTCTACTCATATAATAATAAATATTGGAAATAATAATATTAATTAGAATAATAATAAGGTAATAAGGTCCTTGGATCAAAATTAGACGTTAATTGGTTTTAGCTGTTGGAATCTATGATCGAACTATTTAAAGTGTTGGACTAGATCTATCTCCTCAACTTGTCCTGACGATGAACCACACTAGTTGGTTCGAAAAGCGTCGGCAAATGTCTTACCTAATTTGATTTACGCCGAAATCTTCTTATAAGCTTGAACCATGCGATAACTATGCTCAATTTTTAGTTTTTCTTTTTATGCAAGCTAGAAGTGACAAAACTAAAAAAAACTAGAAAATACAAAACTAAAAAGCTAGAAAAACTAAAAAAATTAAGGAAATACTGAGGTTAGGTAGGATGGTTTCATACGCAGAACAAATAAAACACTTCCTTTTCTTCATCCACAGTGTGGACAAAGGTGAATGGTGGGTCACACCAATCACCATATCTAAGAAGTTAAAAAGCTAAAAAGCTAAAAAATGAAATCAAAAAAGGTTTGCGTGCCCCCAGCATGATGAAAAAGAGAGTCTCTAGTAACCATATGGAAATCACTGTGGTTAAGCAGGATGGTTTTTGTCAGCGGTTAGACAAACCACTTCCTTGGCTTTGTCCGCCAAATAGACAAAGGTGAATGGTGTGTCAGACCAATCACTTAACTTACAAGGAAACCAATCTTTTTAACTGGGTTCATCTGCCAAATAGACAAGGGTGCATGCCCCCTAAGCTTCGCTACATTCACCGGACTACTCCCAGCAATCAGGTGGATGGAATTAAGGTTGAAGAGACACTCTCGATGCAAAAGGACCATTTAGGGATGATGATTGACTTGGAGCTATGCTCGAACTAGGGAATGAAAGCTGGTCAACAGTGACAATTTTGCCTTCATGCAGGAAACACATCACTCGAAAGAGTGTTGAAACAATAGTTTCCATGTTATAAACATAGTCACGTCCAAGGAGGAGATTGTAATCTAACAGTCCTTGGACTACCATCACGTTCAAATGAAAAATTTTCCTTCCCAAAGTAATAAGTAACTTAGGAAGGATCCCTAACGGTTGACTGGTCCCTTTGTTAAAGCCTGACAAATATTGTGTGACAGGCATAAGCGATGGCAAATAAAGCACTTTCCAAGTAGTTGAGGAAAGGATACTCATTGATGCCCCTTCGTCTATGATAGTGCCAGATGTGATCATTTTGTAAACATGTACTATGATCCAGAATGATACATTAGAAGGAAGGTGGGATCTTGCTAGTCGATTCCAATCAAAGGAAGTGACTAGAGTACTTGGAGGGGGTATCAAATAAACAGTTGAATTAACCCCTTGAGTAGCGGGAACTGGGGGATTCTCTTCCTATTATGACAGAACGGGTAGATTGCCCCCAAGTTCATTAGACTCTGAAGTGGTGAAAAGAATTTGAACGGTATCATTCTCACTCTCTTCGGGAAGGGTATGATCTTCTAAAGGTAAAATTGGGTCAACTGCCATCTCAACTAGTTGACTTTGGTCCGGTATGGACTCAGAAGATTCACTTTCAGCGATAGGTGTTTCGAATGATGATTGAGTTATGTTAGTTGGATTTTCAACTAGTAAATGACTTGGGGAGAGTTTCCTATATCCAGATGGAAGTCGTTGCGGTGAAGTAGGATGACTATGCAAGACTCTTTTGGCTTCATCCATAAAAGGACACTGGAGAAGGGTATGGTCCCCTTCACATAACCTACATGAAATTTTTACCTTTCCTTTCTATCCATGAACTTCACTAGTTGATGGTTTCACCACATGATCACCAGAGGTTGATGACACCTGTTGGTGTGAACGAGGGGGCCATTCTCTCAAGATTTGAGGAATGCACAGAAATTCTCGATGAAAATGGTCTCCTATAAAAATTATGCATGGAGATCTGGGTTTGGAAATTTTAGTGTATGGATTTTCAACAAATGATTCATGGTTTCCCCCTTGCTGAATTGGCTTCTTCTTCTTCTCCTTTCCTTTCTTCTACTTCTGAGCCACCTGGTTACTAGCATCACTGCTTTCACCAAGCGAAGAAGAAGAAGGGGAAGGAGAAACAAATGAAGAAGAAGGTGAAGGGTCAACTTCAGTATCAACTAGATGCCGATTCGATTGTGGAGGAATCACGGTATTTTGAATGACATAGGTTGAGAATAGCCATACCGGTAGGCCAACTACGATTCCTAGGAGGGACAATGTGGCCATATATGGAGCACCAATATTTCCCAAGAAGAAAAAGGACTAAGATTCCCTTCAAAAGGGATTCCTTGATTGGTGGATCCTGGATTTGCCTCCATATATCTCAACCTAAGATCAATGAAGGAATAGGGATGTTATTTTGAATTAAATAAATTTTAATGATGCTTTGACACAACTTCGCTTTTTTAATTTTTAAGAGTCGAGAAAAAGCTAAAGATGACTCTAGTCCCCTTTGATTTTTAATGATCCTGAAGTGACAAGTGCTCAGATGGACCTTTTCTTCTAAAGAGTCAAAAAGGAATGAAAGTGACTACTCTAGAAATCTAGACAGAGGGATTACCAAACTAATCGCAAAACTACAATATACACCTTGGTGATAAACTAAAGAGAAATTACCAAGGACTTATGTATGGCAGTCAATCTTCCCAAATGCTGTGTTTAGTGCATTACGATCGATAGGCAGCAGACATGGCTTCCTATGGATAAAGGATGGAAGCCTATTGTGGTCTCCCAATATATACACGATGGTACGAGGAGCACAAGTATGTGTTAGCACTTGTCGTATCAAAGAGGAAGAATCACCCAACCTTCGATGAAAATGATAGTTACTAGATTTTACAATGCTGGAACACATCTCTAGACTAGACCTCTAGATGTGTTGCATTAGGTTCCAAAGTGTTGTTAGGTTCATTGAGATTTATTTTAGAGTTGATCTTGTTTAAAAGTTCGCCTTTCAATGCTTCACTGCATGATTTTGATCTAAAATTCCTAAAAATTCAGTCTACAATGATAAGCAATCGTTGTTTATTTTGATCAATGAAAATCCTAGCTACTAGGGAATGAAAATTACGATTCTTTCAAACAAAGATCAAAGAGCACACACTAAATGCACTTTCCTAAATAATTTTTCACACACAAGCTAAATGCAAATGCAAATGCATGTATTTGTTTTTTTATCGTTCCCCTTAATGTTAGAAAAGAGAAAAGAGAGAACTAAGTATAGCAAAGATCTAAAATATTTCATTCAAAGCAACATTTCGACAATTTCTTTTTCAAAATAAAAAGGAAGACTAAACGAAACTTTTAAATTTCGAATAGAACATGCTTTTGACACTTTGAATAACAACAAATCAAATCAAATACATGAAAAAAAGTTCAATCGACTATTCAGAGAAGGAAGACTCGACGACACTTCTCTTTTTAACACAAAACAACAATTACGACACTTTTGTACCAAAATGACAGATCGATTTAAGCAACTTTTCGACAAAGGATTGTAAATGATGGAAAAATACATAAAAACATTTAATAATCCTAATCAATGGAGGATGATCTATGTAATTCAATCAGGCTTAAGTAATGAGACATTGTTCATAAGCAACAAATCAACTAAACAGAGTTGAAAACAAGCACAAAAAACACAAATTTCAAGAAGGGAAATAGGCTCAGTCAGTCATCGCATCTGGGCTTCACAGAAATAGGGATGAATCACACTTTTTTAGGCTTGGGAGGTGTGATTCATACTGGTTGACAATGACAGATAGTGTGATGGGCCAAGGATCCCAATTGAGGTTGGTTTTGGGTCAAAATTGTAGCTGATTTCAGTGATTTAAGCTGAGCTATGATGGACAGTAAAGAGAAAAGTATAGAGGAATGATCTTAGGAGGTTACTGAGCTATGAAAAGGGCATCTAGAATGCTTGTAAGTCAAATGTTCAATTCATAACCTAAACCGGAGATTGACTGAAGAAGCATTCATCTACTATGCAATCGCAAAGAAAAAGTAGTTCGAAGGCTATTTGGCTAACTTCAGGCTCTGTCTATAGTTTATAAAGTAAACACCAATAACAAAAAAACATCTATTTGATCCCCAGCAGAGTCGCCATTTTGTTTTTGGGAAAACTAGTGACTTTTCTATTGACTAGCCCTCTAGGATTGGCAGCGATCCTAGAAACAAACAATCAAAGTAATTTGGGATTTCTTCTATGTATGATAGATAAGAGAGAGGCAAAGGAACCAACCTGGATCTTTCGCTTAACTCCTTGCTTTATGTCTCTCCCCCTTGACAGAGCTTGCAACTCCTCTCCTACTTATCATGCTTAGAGAATACCTGCAGAAACATAATAACAAAACATCGTCAAAAAATCTTGATCTATTATATCATAAGCATTGCAGAATTAGAAATACAATGAACATACAATGGCATTGACAAACAATAAAATTCACAATTGGACAGTTGTATGGAAGAAAACTCAAAGAACTTTATTAAATAGAAGGGAGAATTACAACCCACTTGTCTGATCCAAAATCATCCTCCCACCATCAAAGCCCTCTTCACCTCATGAAAAGCAAGATCACACCAACAATAAAATGCTCTTTCCTAACCACAAACTATCAACACTTACTTGCAAATTGTTGGCATTATGGATAAAGTGTTGTCCTTGATGGCAACTCTTGTAGGTGATGGAGCACTGTACATTAGGTCAGTAGCACAGATTGATGATCAGCTTTCAAATATTGGAGAAAATAATGGGCACGCAGGTACTCAGTACAAAAGGCGCGTACACGTAGGTATTCCATACAAAAAGTGCACACATACCCGCAGGTCTCCCGTTAAGAAGGTGCATACCCCGGTGCACACTCTTCAAGGCAGTAAAGCGCACACACGTGGGGTTTATTATGTTTAACCCTTGGTATTTAGCCGACGGTATTGTATTATTATGGTTTTGTCCCGTGGTATTGGTCCATGATTTGAGGAAGAGCTTGCCTATATAAAGCAAAGGAGATCATTTGGCTTGTGCATCTTTTGAAAATTGAATATCTTAAGATCTGAAATATTGGGTTCTCGATTTAAAAGCTTGATCTATAAAAGAGAAATTGAAAGCGAATCTGTGAAGGGTGATCTCTCGAGCACAAGACCAGATCTGAGCATCTGACTGTATTTCGGCCCTAATCAGAGGTACGTAGGTGATTAACGGGGTGAGTGCATGGGTACGCAGAGGCGACGAAGGGGCAGTGCGTGGGTACGCAGAGGCGATGAAGGCGTAGTGCGTGTGTACACAGAGCGACATAGGTTCAGGTACGTACGCACAGAAACAGTACGCGGCGCGATAGTGTCTTTGGGTGCGTGGCTTCAGTTAAGTACGCAGCGTGATAGTGTATCTGGGTGCGTACCTGCAGCAACAGTACGCAGCACGATTGAAGAAGAAGAGCGTAGGCACGCGGTGCAATAGAAGGCTTTCTGCGTGTATACGCAGGGGCGCAGAAGGTGAAGTGCATGGGGATGCAGGCCAGTGAAAGGAAAACTGCGTATCTGTCTTAAGATCTTCTATTGACTGAATTTTTCTGTTGATAAGGTGTTCTGGGTTCAGTTCTGTTATTGTTGATCTGGTTACTGCAGCTGACTGTGTAATTTACATGTACTTAATGATCATTTGATGTATATGGATCCAGTTTGAAAATTTATGAAAAGTGGTCCTTGAAAAGAAGTAGGGGGTTGTAGCTCCCTTCCAGG